>JAJJMA010315572.1:0-10314 GCA_023529015.1 Papaver nudicaule
TCGGACGGGGAGTTGGGCCCGCCCAGATCGAGGGTGATTTGGACAAAACCGACGGCCACACCTTCTTCTTCTCCTCTCCTCCGTTTGGTTTCTTCTTTTCTCCTTTTTCTCATATCTCCATTGTTCTCTCCCTCTCTGCAACATGCCAACATCTCTAGATTCAGTTCCTCCGTTCTAGGTCGTATGATTCTTGATTGCAATTTATGAAAAAGGTGTCTCTCTCGGTAGGTTTGTAAAACCCAATTACAGAATGGAGAAAAAGGGGTCTTTAAACCTAAAATCAAAACGGAAAAATCGGAATCAAACATTCTGAGAGTTCGAATTGTTTCAGTCGATCGTTGTATGTCATCTCCAATTACAGACCTAGATGATTCTTACAGTAGCTTTCCAGGTAACTCTACTATACTTGAATGTTTTCGTTCTGTTGCATGAGTGTAATTTAATGAGTGTTAGGGTTAGGGTTTCTGTACGATTTGGTTTTTAATATGTTTATAACATAAACTGTTTGGTTCTTCATTCCCCTCTTTGAACAAGGAAAAATCGGCACAAGGTAGATGAAACCCTAGATCCTAAAATTTGGGTATTTCTTTAATTTGGGTTTTTCATGAATGTTTCGTTCGACTATGCTTTGATTAGTTAGGTAATGATATAAATTTGATTTCGTTTTTGCTTTTCTGGGTTTTGTGAATTGTGGGTGCATATTATTTTGGTTATGAAGGTAACGTATTGATGCCTCTGGATATAATTTTTGTTTTGAAGGTAACGTATTGATGGGTTAATGAAATTACTTTGAAGGTGATTTGAATTAGAGAACACAAGGAGGAGGATACTATAAGATACAGCCATAGGACAACATTTCAGAGCAATTTGTGGAGGAGAAAGTAATTTGAAGAAGTTGAGAAACTAATCACTTGGTGTGACTAATCAAAAGTAACCAGCTATACTTTGGCCTCCCCAACTTTGCTTTGTTTGTTTGTTGCATTGCCTA
Source organism: Papaver nudicaule (assembly GCA_023529015.1). Taxonomy (NCBI): domain Eukaryota; kingdom Viridiplantae; phylum Streptophyta; class Magnoliopsida; order Ranunculales; family Papaveraceae; genus Papaver; species Papaver nudicaule. Next base: position 989 of record JAJJMA010315572.1, read on the forward strand.
CATTAAAACACTGATGCGTAAGGTATAATTTCGTCATCATATATATTTCAATGTGAAAGAATTGCTTTGATTTGTTATAACGTATGGCTTTCTGTTTAGGTGCAGCTGATTGTTCTGTGTGATTGATTTGATTATAGGATACTATAAGATGTTTGTCGTGACATTGGCTTTTAGCTAATGCTGATTGCATATTGAAGATATGTGACATCGGACTCGCTAGAGTAGCCTTCACTGATGCTCCCACCGCCATATTTTGGACTGTAAGTTATCCTGTCACTTGGATATTTACTATTCCTTGCAGGATATGTTGAGACAGGATGGTAAAAAGTTCGATCTCTCTTCTTAAATGTGCGAGAATGCTCTATTTTTCACATGTTTTAATGAGTTTGCATATTGTCTTTCAATCATATGGGAGTAATTTTCCCAATCATACATGTACCATTTTTTCCATTTTTTCCCTTATTGTAAATTTATTGGAAAACTAGTGCAAAGGGCATTTTTCCATGTCTTTTACCACCATTGGTTAGAAGAATGAAGTTCAATGATACTTATGTTGATCATAGATTTTCGTTGCAGAAGGCCTCTAATTTTCCATTATATTTATTTTCTCAGCACACTCCAGCAATAGATACATGGAGCATCTTTGCACAAATGCTGACTGAAAAGCCTCTCTTTCCCGGGAAGGATGCGGCCCACCGACTGGATCTGATGACCGATTTCCTAGGACGCCTTCTGGTGACGCTATTGCAAGGGTTCGTTCTTACCATTGATGTTTTGTATAAATATAATGTAGTAATCTGTTTTAGTGGATCAGTTACTATATCCCTATTGTCTGAACAAACCACTGTGTATACTTACGGTTGTGTAATGAAAAAGCACGCCTGTATCTAAGCAGCATGCAGAGTAAATCCCAATACTTTTTTTCCCATAAGTTCCCAAACACAAATCCCTTAACACTTCGTTTGTTAGAAAAGATGCTAGCATCTGAACCAAAAGATTGACCTAACACTGAGGAGGTATGGTGGCAGTGGTTTTCATTTTGTTTTAATTATTGTGATGTGCAAGCTCACTAACAGACGAATTTGTGCCACAAGGTGTCTGGCTTTGGAGGCTTGGTTAATGTTAAAGAGAGCCTTCCGCACAACCAGTTACAAACATGGAGTTTGAATTTGAGAGGAGGACAACAAAAGAAGATGCAAGAGAGCTTATTTATCGAGAAGTTGTTGAGTACCTTCCGAACATGTTGAAAGAGTTTCTGGAGAGAACAGAAGGCATGGGCTTCATGTATCCAAGGTATTCACAGGAAATACCAGATTACTCTACACTTGGCATCGTGAGGTGTGGTATTTATTTGTTTTGTATCAAGCATTACTGACTACAAATATTTGGTCTCAATTGTACATTTCTGTAGCACAAGCCTAGGCAACGGTAGTCATATACCTGTGCGCATGTTTGGCATAGGGTAGTCTAAACCCAATACAATATTATGCACGTGTTGCTAATGAAAATCCCAAGTGCTAAGGAAATCATGTGCCTTAAATTTGCAGATCTCAAAAGCCAAGAACAAAGGGTAGCCGAATCATTTCTCTTTTTATTATTTTCTTTTTAAAATCAGGGAAGCAGACCATTACCAAAATCAACTGTTCTGGTGTGGTTGCAAGAGAACATGAGAGACAGACCACATGGTTTCGGATTGCGCTTTCTCAGCTGAGCCATCATACGTCTCTGCAATCAAGCATCGATAGATAATGGAACAGATTTATCTAATTATGCATAGAGTAGAAATGGCTTTTAAATTTCTAACAGTAATCCTGTGGTTCCTAATTTTAGAAGCTAAACTTCAAGCCTACAATAGCAATGTCACTAACTTAGTTAAGTCCAATGATGTTAACGTAATCAAACGTTGCAGTGCTATATCAGCATTGATACATAGGTTGAGCTCCCTTTGTCTGCCATTACCTGGCAGAGGGAATACTGAGTTGTTGATCTTCTTTATTTATCCTATTCATTTGGCCTGATAACCCGTGCTTCTAATTGTCTTCTTTTGGTTGATAAACAGTGAATACATGGGTGATGAATGGCAATTTGATTTCAAGACAACCAATTTTGATGCATACTCTCGCCCAGACTCCACTCGAAGGTAAGTTCACTTGAATATTATTTGAGTGACTCTTAGCTTTTCAAGGCCTTCATCTCGCTAACGTGTTTAGCTGACGATGACAAAAAAATCGGAGTGTATGCATCACTACAAATCACTTTTTCAGTAGACTTTGAGAATTGATCATGGTAAATGGTGTCTTAAATCAGGCCCCATCAATGCTAGAATGAAAATATGTTTACTCCCTATATATTTATCCCGATTCCCACTTTCTACGAAAATAACGAACAAATTTTGGTTTCCTTCGTCTCTATGACAGAATAAGAAGGACCTCCAGGAGACATCAGTAGCAATAACAACTGCTTCATTAAGTTATTTTAGACTATATACTGGGGTTAATTGTAAAATGGGGTGGCTATTCTAAAATTTACTTTGGTTGCTTGAAAACAGTTGGAACCAGACTGCAATATATTCTCAATAGGATCAAGAAAAGAAGAGTTGTTGTGCCCCAAGTGAGGTAATATTTGTCTCTTTCTTTTAAACTGCAGAATTTGAAGATAAATGCCAATCTTGCACCTTGGGTTTGTGAGAAAGATGTAGATTAAGTTACCAAGTTTGCTGAGCTAGCTGCATCAGAAGGTATTAAGTATATTTGCATAAATGCCCCATGGAAAAAAAATATACAATAGACTCATACTTTTAAGTAAATGAAATATAAACTACTACTGTATTAATTTAAACTAAATGGGATTTCGGTTTGGCCCCATGGAATTTAAACCCATCCAATAGAGTCAGTTAGTATTTTTGTATTTGAAGTCTCATTTGGTTTGCATTCTGTTTAGTTTTGAATTTAACTGCCTATATTTTTTTTGCAAGGTATGGCAATGATAATCGAACAATACGAACGTGCGGGTGATGACAATGACTAGCGTAACGATACTTAAAAGAAGCGTTATAAGGTTGTGTCAGTGAAGTAGATATTGATTAACCTAACTATTAGTAGATAGGGAGAGTATCAAGAAACTAAACTTTCCCGCTGTATCAAATGCAGGTTGTAAAGAAGTGTAGTTAGAACGAAAGGGTATATCACAGTACAAGGTATTTTTCGCTTGCAAAATTAATTTGAAATTTTAGTTTTCATAGAAATGATCTCATCTGAATTGCAGATTGAAACATCACAACATCGATGTTGATAGTATAAAATCAGGGGTACAAATCATATGCATTGACCTTCATCCAGAAAACAATATGGACCCCTTTTAAATTATATATATATATATACACAGTAATTTGTTTCAGATCTTACGATAAACTGGAGTATACCAAAGTATATGTCTAGATTGTTCTCTATGTGCAAATAATTTTCATTTGGTGAATCCCTATGATCTTGCTCTTTGAAGGTGAGCAGTTAAGTACTTTAAAATTCTTAATAGGCGCGTATATAATTTGGACTCTGGAGGAACTGCAACATAATACTGGGAAAAAGCGATTTTATTAGCTTTTAACTTCAATATCTTAAGTCTAGAGACTGTTACATGGAAGGATTACTGCCATTATCCATAATCTAGGATTAACATGGACGCAACTCTTTGCTGGCTGTAGCTCTAAGTATATGAAATGTAATGCTTTTCTTTGCGGCACACCCTTATCTTGATAAATCACAAATGTGTCATCCCCCGAGAATAACAATGATGAATTGGATGATTTATGCATAAGGAGATTGGATTGGATGGTTTATTCATTAGCACACAAATCCCAGTTATGATGCTGACATTCATTGCTATAATGGATTGACTAATTCCATGCTTAATTTGCTCACATTCTTTTCTTTTCTTTAATCTCTGTGCAGATAGATTGTTCAATAACTGCCGCAACCTAATCATGGAAGCAACTGGAAGAACAATATCTTCAGTTGCAGATCCAATAATCTTCATTTTCGATGCCTAATTTGCAGTCTCTGTTTTGGTGGTACGGAGGTAAAGAGGGTTGTAAATTGTGTTGCTCCATACTGGGTTTTGTTTTGTTCTCTATTGAGTTCTGTATCGTTCTTCATTACTCCTTAAGAGTGCTCACTTTGGAATTTTGATCAATTAGACTACTTTAATGTGTGTGTGTGTTTTTTTTTTTGTATTATTGTAATTAGACATGTACTGACCTCAGTTCCCACAAATGGAAGATATAAAGCACTCCTAACTGAAATCGGATTAGTGCTTATACATCTAATCCACTGTCAATAGCAAGTGCAATTAGGTGTATAAACATTAACCCAGTTTATGTTAGGATGTAAGGATGCTACCAACTGCGTCACTGTTGAGAACTACATCAATTGTTGTCATGCAACACAGTTGAGCGATTAGCTTACACTGTCTCATTTGTACTACTAGAATGGCATTGGAATGATGACGCCAAAAGGTACTTTGTGTTGCTTTATTGGCATTAATAAATGTTTTAGATTTCAAGATGTTGTTCTTACAGGTCTCTAAGTACAGGGCAAGTATTGTAGAGTGCTAAGCAAGTACCTATAATGTAGAGTGCTAACAGGTTTAGTTTAATATGCCAGATTTAGTTAGCAATTGGTCTCTTTTTTATTTGTATATAACATTCTCACTCAATTGTTTGCGTCTTTTGTATAGTAGGGATGGGGAGAGAAGCAACAGGTGTTTTGATCGGTTACTGTTATTGCTCAGATTCAAAGGAGTATAAGTGATGGTGAATGAATGATGTGGAAACCGGAGATTGGTTGAGGTTTGTTTAGCAAACGAGGGGAAAGCGAGAGGTTGCGTCTTCTTCTTCTTTGTTTAGTGGATGACAAGAAGAGAGGCAAAGAATTGTCAGTTGCTCGATTTTATGTACCTAACCAATTCGCGAACGGTGATTTGTTATTTGTTTAGGCCAATCGTGCTAACTAATAGTCTTTTATGTGCTCAGAGATTGTTTCAGTATTAGAACAATATGTGCCTACCTTGGTATCATGATGGTGCTACAGCCTATATATGTAAGGTGCTCTATTGAAATATAAAGATAAATTTCAATCGAGCAACAATGGAAGAGTTTAAAAAATTTGCGGACCAGAACTTGGTTTCGATTCAAATAAAAAATCAGGAGAAAACGGTGATGAACCATTACAATTTGCAGACCTGATTCAAGCAAATCCGAGTTATATCTCCTACAGCTTCATCTACAAGCTCATTTTTTCTCTCCAGTTATTTCCTTTCTCCTCTCACTGATTTCGATCTCTAATGGCAAAATGCTTTTCTTTCTTTTTTTTGTAAACCGAAGTAGGAAGGACTAAGGAGGCCTGTAAAGCCCGTACAAAAAATAGGAGTATTAGCTGAAGCCCGTGCGAACGCACGGGCTGTTACACTAGTCTTAAACTTAATTTGGAACCTCCGTTAGTTAGGAAGGTCAGTGCTTCATTGAGAATGTGCTAGATATATGAAGTTGTCATATTATTGTTATCCAAAAAAAAAAAAGGGTGAGGCAGCCCCAATGGGTCTGGACAAGACAACCATCTTCTGCACTGTTTTCCTTTCTTTATCAGGTGAGAAAACACCGCAAGCCCCCACTTCGGGGTATCAAGGCTTGACGGCATCAAAATTCATATTTTGTGTTTAGTAGTTTTCTTCAAAAAAAAATTAAAAAAAAAAGTAAAAACTGATTCATGATTATAATTAGTTCCCAAGACAAAAATTGAAGTACTTAGTGTGAAATAGAGAGAGACAAGAAAATAGAGAGGGAGAAGGAGAAGAATTCTCAGTAAGATGTATGTAGAATACAATGATTAAGCCTCTATTTATAGAGGACTAGACATGAGGGCATCTTAGTAAATAAACGTTTGACCCTAGATTTCCCTTCGATACTGGTCGTGCAATACACGTTTATAACACTCCCCCTGATGACCATTGTGTCTAAGTCACTATGAACATACCAGGAAAACTCAAAAGAGAAAAACCTGAAAATGCACGACTTAAATCAGAGTTGGACACGCATATGTTGCCTCGTTAAAACCTTGACAAGGAAAACCCAGTGGGACAAAACCTTGACGAAGGAAAAAGAGTACAACGCGTTAAGTCCTGTAAATGCTTCTTTGATGATGACGCTCCCCCTGATGAGTACTTCAATCAAATCTTGGCTTCCAAATCTTTAAGTTTAGACTTTCCAATTTCTTGAATTTCTTGATGAACGGATTTCTTGAATGCTGAAGATTGCTTGCTTGTTGAATAAATCTGTTAGTGGATGAAGTCTTTTTTAGCGTTACTTAAGCGGTATTGTCTTCGAATAATACTCTTGCACGTCTTCCTTCTTCTTCATCGCAATGAGAATTTGTGTCATGGATTGCTAGCTTCTCGAGATGATTTGCAGAAATGGGTTGATGTTGTTTCTTCACCAAATAGCCAAGATATGGATACATTACAATAAGTGAATGGATACTCCATACGGGGATCAAAAGGACATCCAAATGCCTAAGGAGGAGGTTAAGTTGATTTGGTCTGATCAAAATGACCTAGTTAATGGTGGGCATGCCCAAATAACCGAAATTATACAACTCCCCCTTGGATGACCACCATGTTGAAGTAAATTTGCCTCACTAAAACCTTGTCAGAAAAACCCAATGGGACAAAATATGAACGAAGGAAAAAGCGCACAATATGAAAATTAAACGTGAACAAGATATTGCCTCATTAAAACCTTGCCAGGAAAACCACATGGGACAAAATTTGGACGAAGAAAAGAGTACAATATCAAAATCAATGTCACCGAGATATTGCCTCATTAAAACCTTGTCAGGAAAACCACATGGGACAAAACCTGAAACGAAGGGAAAAGAGTACAACTGGATGCTAACTCAATTATATGAGTATTACAGAGAAAAAAACATCAAAATAACTCTATCTTTATAGACGAGTTTCAAGATAACATAATTCATAACTGCAGATTAAAAGAGAATATATGCTGAAAGCGTGGATTTTAGTGTTTCTAAGGACTCCTCGAGAGACCTATAAAGTTGATATAATCAACTAATCCGGATTTTTGGTATTTTATTTCAAAAAACACTGAAAGGATTGTTAAACCTGATATCATTGAGTCAGGTAGCTGCCTAAATATAATTTGAATTCTCCAAGAATTACAAATTTGAATACGTTTTCCGACCACATTTCTTGTGTGATGCAATACAAGTCCTTCAAGGACTACCACGCAAAATGCATCATATTTGGAGAAACGAATAATAATGAACCAATCCTAGGGTTTGAGGAAAAAAAATATAACCCTCAAATCGTTTTTTTTTTAGAACGATCATAATTATCTCATTGCGCATTGTGACTAACACCAACCTGTAATTTCAGGCTTGGCAAAAAAAAATTGAGGTGTAAAGTCATGGATCCAAAATAGCGTCAATCGAGAATTAGCCAACCAATCACATATGTCGATATTTCTCTGCAGAGATTAATTATTTCAATAGCTACTGTAAATGAACATTCGACAATCTTTGTTACGATCCCACACAATTCTCTAGTGTATGCATGCTTTGAAAAAGAATTACTGGTACCAGTGCCCACGGGCATTATAATCTCCTCCTCTTCAAACGAGCTTGGAGATATTAATTTGGAGAATGCTGATTGTATTATGATACACTCTATTGGAGCACTATCTGTAGCCTTTTCCGAAACGCTACATGCCTTCTAGATGTGATTGAATTTGCCTTTTCAAACGACAAAATGAGATTATTTCACGCCAATCCATAAAATGGCAGCATTTCAAGATGTGATCGTACTGAGAGAGAAATTGATATAACTTTTAAGTTAAATAAAAAGCCAATAGTTAGTTGCATATATTCTCCCCCTGATCAAGGCGGAAATATTTTCACCTCATTATATCGGAAAACTTTCTTTCGACATACTACACTCCTTATTTACCATTAACCATGGATTAATTTTTTTGAAACTCAAATTTTATTGTTTAAAGCCAAAAACATATAAAAATATGCAAATAAATCTCCAAATAACTTGATGACCTCTAGGGCCGATACACTAAATGTATGAACACTTTTTGTACAAAAGAAATTAATTTCAAGATCAATTTATGTCACTACAAGGACTTTTAATTAGGCTAACAAGCTGGGTGCGCACCCATTGATCAATGTGTCCTACCGTATTCCAACGGTATAAATGTTGGAGATTATACCACGAGGAAAAAAAATAAAATTGCTTGATATCCCTCAGGAATGGAGCAATTCCTCCTTTCGTTGGTATTTTCAAATGTTACTTGAAATGGATAATAACGATATCTCATTCATTCGAGGATAGATAGAGAATTGGTTATGATTCTTATTAAGAAAATAAAGAAATCAACGTTATTATCGACTTTAGAAATGGTTGATGATGAATGGTTCCTTGTAAGAAATAGAAACCATATATGAATACATTATCAATGCCCAATTGACAAAGATACCAAAGTAATTGGCCGTAGGTTGTCTACAACCATTCACTGTAATGGCAATTAAATCCAGTTTCCTTTAGCAGAATAGAAACTGTATACCATCTTTCGATGGATTCTTGTTTTTCCTTCTCTACGAAAAGAATTAGAGAAGAAAGGTAATCAAGTGAAAATTGATTACCCGCATCCTAATATAAGGACTACCCAATAGATTTCAACTGCACCGATAATTTGATTCAAGAATAAGTATATTCCAGTGGTCGATGTTACGAAAATATATGAAATCCATTGCGAAAAATACACCATGAAGTGTAGCAAAGGAAAAACATTAAACATTTGCCATCAAATAAAAAGAAAAGAAAAGTTAAATTAAAGAAAAAATATCTCGTCAAACAGTAAAAGATGTGAAAAGGTTGTTTTTACTGTGTCACAACGAGTTCCGCTTTGATATATGTGTGTTTTGGTGCTCACTCCATGCATACAGTTTGGTATAACCGTGTTATAATCCAACCCTTCCGTATATCTAAATAAAAGACAAAGACAAAGACAAAAGAGGTATCAGTAGTGAGACATGAATCTATTGATAGAAAAACCATCCGTACATATATAGGTTTATAACAGCACATGGTCAAAGGAGTGGGTACAATAAACAAACACTTGGTGTACAGTACTAACGAATATGTACGAAAGAAAGGAGTGCTAATGGTGTACAATAAAGAATTCTGTTTTGTAAAGTCATTAACATCATATCGGACAAAAGGAAAACAAAAAACCCTTGACTTCTCAATACAGC
>JAJJMA010315572.1:10324-23467 GCA_023529015.1 Papaver nudicaule
ATATCGGACAAAAGGAAAACAAAAAACCCTTGACTTCTCAATACAGCGGCGTGAAAAGAAAACCGCGTTTGTAAGCGAAATAAACAAGCAAAATTACACTAATATAAAGAAGATATTCACTAATATACTTATGATTTGATTATTAGTGAATCAAATCAGCCGAGTAGACATGTAGAATAAAAAGAAAGATAAACTACAAAATCAAAAATAGTTTTTACAAAGGAAAATATAGATTGCTCATCGGCAGGGGCGAGGCCAGAATTCAAAATCACAGGGGGCAATAATTAAAAAATTTCTTTAGTGGGGGCAAAATATGAATAAAAGATCAATTTTAGGAGTTTTTTCTGAAAAATGGACAAGTACCCCTTAAAAGAATTTGGGCAAGTGGGGGCAGTAGCCCCCGCTTGCCCTATGCTGCACTCGCCCCTGCTCATCAGTGGAGCTACGTGCATGATAACGTAGTGTGAAATAGAGAGAGACGATAATAGAGAGGGAGAAGGAGAAGAATTCTCATTCAAATGTATGTAGAATACAATGATTAAGCCTCTATTTATAGAGGACTAAATACGAGGGCATCTTAATAATTAACGTCTAACCCTAGATTTTCCTTCGATATTGGTCGTGCAATACACGTTTATAACAATACTATACATGCTTTAATCAAAATATACGAAATTTAAAGGTCTTTTGGTAATTTATCATACATCGTCACCACCATGTGATTAGATTCATAGTTGTTGGCTTGTTGCACTAATAATATTGTAGTACTTTACCTAATCACAATATATCACCAAGTACTAATCCATATAAAATGAATAGTAACTTATCTGTGGACTAAATGGGTTTATCTGTGGACGATGATATGATAACGGTGGTGACGAGAGACATTTTCAGCTCCACTTGCAGCTGTGTCATTATAATAACAAGAAAATGTTCGTACAAATCTGTCCTTCCTCGAGTAAAGTCTTCCACATTAAGATCAACTCGACAAGTAGACCGGAAAAAATCCACTGTCCCCCTCTCTCGTGTCTCCCCCTGTCTCCACCCCTGCATTGCCACGTAGTCCATTTATTTTCTCTCACATCCACCCAAAACAAACTATTTCTTCCCACACCCCTCCCCATGTGAGTGAGACAAGGAGGGACACCGAGTCTGGAACAGACGATTTTATCTAGTAAACTTATTAGATTAATCCCTAAATTTACAGAATATATATATCATGCATCCAATCGAGGAGCCAAACATGGTTACAAGTTGCTGGTTATTGACCATGTTACTGATGAGGTATATTAGCAGGATATCCTCTTGCCTTGGTCAATGGAATGCGTGTCTGTACGGGCCATATGGTACCATATTGATGAATAGTGTAGTAAATAATCCTGGCGTCATTTGGTCGGATCCAAAAGAATGGGGGCAGATTGAGTTTTTTTTTTTTTTTTGAAAACCCGTTCACCCAAATGTAATGAGGCTATCCCTTATCTCAGTGTCTAAAATACCCCCACACATATTAAGCTACCGATTAACTCAAAACAAGTTACCGATTAAGCTAACCTAACTACAAATTAATCTACTTAGCCACCGATTAGCTTAGGTTGTGTTATTTTTGTTATTTTGAGAGAGAGTTAGAAGAAAAAGAAGAAGAAGAAGTTTTTTTTTTTTTTTGAGATGGTTGTTTTGAGTGAGATTGAGCCGGGTGAATCTTTTTCTCGTGAGGGTGACCATGCTACGAATTCATCTTACGTGGAGGAAGCCATGGATTGTTGGAACTCTACCATTATAGAGAAAAACCATGAAAAAGAGTGTTTGGAAAAATATGAAGAATCAAAGAAAGGAAAGGAAGTAAACTCGACTCCAAATGATCAGGTAATGCTCTAATTTGAAACCCATTAGCTTGTAATGGTTGATTGACGTATGAAAAATCAAAGTTTGCATGCATTGAATGTTGCAGTTAGAATATTCGGTAGATCCAGACCATTAATGGAGCCACCGAATATCCCAACCACCATCCGTACATGCACAATAAAGTAACCATTCGGTTGCTCGAAACCTCTTCTAAGCTACCGAATGTATACTCGGTAGTCTAAGCTGATTTAATTAGCTACCGAATGTGTAATCGGTGGCTCAAATGGTTACCGAATCATATTGATTTTTGGTACAGAATATTGGCCAAACCTTATCTGTATTCGGTGGCTTAATTAGCTACCGAGTGCTGCTTTCCAGTACTACTCGGCAGTTCATATATTTCATCGAGCTACCGATTGTTGTTAATTTTCCAATTTAGTTGTCTAATGTTTTCAATCTTCTTTGTAGGTTGTACCCTTTGGGGACCTTCCCGAGGATGATGTTGAATATGATTCATATTTGCGACCCGATACCTCCTCACACTATCTAACTGACTTGGTATGCCTCCTACACTTGTATTTATCTATGATATTATCCCTTTTGGTTTGGTTTTCTAATTGTTGTGACTTTCTCGTCTAGACATGGAAAGAGAGGAAAGATGCAAAGGCTTGGCTTGAGGCGCGTGCAAAAGAGATCATGTGCGTAGTAACCACGGGTCGAAATTCAAGGTGGAATAGATTTGAAATGATTTGTGAGTGCGGTAGGAAGGATGAGAGTCATAAAGCAAAGGGTTATAAGCCTAAAAAGAAGACCGACATGATTTACGATACTCATTCAAAGAAGACCGATTGTCTGTTCAAGATTCTTTTTAATCTAGGACGTGATGATTTGTGGAGAATGAAAGTAATGAATGGTTATCACAACCATGATGATCCGGAAAGTCTTGTTGGGCACGTTGCTTATGCTAAGTTGACTCCATATCAAATGGATCTTGTAAGGGCGATGATGGGCACAAGTTCCGGGAATCAAATCCTCATTATGATAAGGGAGCAAGACCCCAACAACTTGTCTACTTTGAATACAGTTAAAGCCGCGCAAGCCATGTTTAGAAAGATGGATTGGGATGGTCGATTGATTATGGCTCAATCGACTTGGTTATGCGAGCAACACAACTACACAATTAGAAGACAAACCATAAACGGGGAAGTGAAACGTATTTTTTTGGCGCATCCGGATATGATTAAACTTGCAAGATGCTTCCACCAATTTTTGTTGATAGACTGCACCTACAAGACCATTAAATACAACATGCCGTTGATCAATATTGTTTGCCACACATCGGACAAACAAAGTTTCACCATGGCTTGGGGATTGATGGATAGGGAGATCGAACCAAGTTATGTTTGGATGTTGAACAAGGTGAAGGGTCTTTACAATCCGGGTGAAATTCCAAACGTTTTCGTTACGGACAACGAACAAGCCTTGATGAATGCCATCCAAGAAGTATTTCCGGGCTCCCACAATATTCTTTGCACTTGGCACATCCAAAGTAACATCAAAGCGCGTTGCAGAAAGCATATTCAACCGAAAAGACGTCCAAAAGGTGCGGACATTGAATTAGAGGAACGGGAACGTCTTAGTAAACTCACCGATGAACAACGAGAGTTAGAGGAAAAAAGGTTTGAGGAGGAGTTTAAGGATGGTAACCGATTATTTTTGCTATTTCAAAAAGGATGGGATAAGATTGTTTGGTCGACTATGACCGAGGCAGAGTATGAACTGAACCTGGAGGCTTGGATGTTCGAGTGGAGTCAGAACCCAAAACACAAGTTGGCAGTAGAGTATTGTCAAAAACAGTGGTTGCCGCTAAAGGAGATGTTTGTTCGTGCATGGACATATGATTATAAAAACTATAAGAACGAGGCAACACGTGTGGTGGAGGGTCAACATGGGAGACTGAAAAGAATTCTTCAAGGAGGTCAAAATAGGGTTGTGTTGCTCCAACATGGTATTCACGAGTTCACCAAGCGTGATTTGACTAGAATAAAGGCAAAAATGGAGTGGAGTAAGCAAAGATATTTTAGAAAATACAAAGGTCATCCACTTCTTCGTGGTTTAACTTCTAAAGTGTTGGGATGGGCCATAAATCACATGATGAAAGATGATAAGTGGTATATGGAGCACGGTGTGCCGGATGATAATTGCAATTGTAAGACGATGTCGGGGATTGGACTACCTTGTCCGCATAAGCTTGGTAAGTACGTAAACAGAATTGATATGAGAGACATTGATCCGTTTTGGAAGCAACTATCTTTCACTCCAAATCCCTCAAAGAACCCCCAAGTTGCTTTTATGGAAACGTCGTTGTGTCATCGGATCGCTACAATGTACGACGAGAACGATTTTTCTCAAAAGCAAAACCTCCACGACGACTTGGAGGTGGCAATGCACCCCTTCTTAAATTTAGACGAAGAACCAATGGTGCAAAAGCCGATCGGAAGACCGCCAACCCTTAAACCAAGAAAACTAGAAAGACTGGAGTTGAAGAATATGAAGATTTCGGCCACAAAGCAACAGAATTCTTCTGAGTGCGATCTTTCTCTGCATGACCACACTGAAGCTGACTTTACACCGGATCCGGTTCTAAAAAAAAGGGGACGACCCATTATTGACAAAGGAGAATGTTCAAGGCAAGTGAAACCAAAGTCGGTGCAAGAGACCAAAGTAAGTGTTGGTGATGTGTTGGTAAGAACTACGGTACGTCCTCCCATTCTCTCTCAACATTATTTAGAAGAACTTCCGGAATGTGTACGGAAGTTTGTTTTAGCAACCGATGATGTTCCACGTGATGGAAATTGTGGTTTTCACGTCGTCGTGGAGCAACTTCGAATACGACAACAAGTTTTTGTCGATAACCTCACTCCAGTTGGATATACAAGGAAGAAGATGGGAGAGAAACTCCTCAAGGACAAGGAATTCTATATTGGAATGATGTCGGAAGGTAATCGTAGGGATAAATTGAAACAATTCAACGAAGATCTTGCCCGTATTAATGGCCGAAAGAAAATGAAGACAGTTTTTCCCAAGTATTGGATGCGAATGCCATTGTGTGGATATCTAATTGCGGACTCATTGATTGCGTTGTCCATTATTTTTCGATTGGGATAGGTCATTGTTCGACTTTTGTACCTACAAGATCGGTTTGTACGGAGGAAAACGTGGGAAGAAGAGTCGTCATAGCGTTTATAGGCCCCAACCATTTCATTGGTTTGAGGTTAAAAGAAGATTGTCCCTTACCTCCCATGGCAAGGTATTCAACCCATTTTCCAGACAACCACTGTACTGCTTGGATTGAGAAGTATGCGTCCAACATAGAAGATCGGAAGGTTCAACATCCCCTACCGAGCGGCACGCTTGATGTGGAATAAGGTATGTATCTTAGTGTGGATGAATTTTGTGCCATAAATTTGACAATATATCTTGATTAGAGCAAGCTTTTTGGGTTAAATGAAATTTGTACTTGGAACATATTATGGTAAATGCACTTTTTTGGATTTCTGTTCTTATATTCGGTTGCTCCAAAATGCAAATTATATACCAGTCGGTAGATCATACATATTCTGTCAGTACAACGACTTTAAGGAAAGCATACTCGGTAGACAATACAAGCTACCGAATCCAAAATGCAAATTATTTTCTACTGAGTGCATATTCGGTAGCTCTTATAGTAACCCGAGCTACCGAATGATGCATCACCCAAAGGGAAATACAACCTTATTTCACTGCAATTCATTGGAAGTTTCATCTTCTCAATCCCTACTTCTAACCAGACCTTCTAACCTCAGAACTCAGCACTCGGAGATATGTCGGAGCATACGTCTTAAGATACATATAATGTTCTAAATGCTTGAATGCACCTCCATGTCGTATGTCCCAAAGTACATTGGTTTCTGCCACCTTGAACCACAAAATAAATACAAGTTAGTTACAACCTTCAAGATTGTATGAACATTAATGTTTAAAAATACTCACTTGGTCTTGGATGGAACGTCCGCCATGAGATCGTCTAACCCGTTTTTGAATCCGAATATAATCTTTGAAGATCATCTTTAGGTGGTCGAATGCGTCGCTTAATTCCCTCCATTTACGACCTTTTAGATTCCCATCTAATTCAACGTGGATTTCTTTAACTCTCTTCCAAAACATTGAGTGGCGTTCTGCTGGTCGTTCCAGGTAAAATGGAATAAACGATTTGATAACCATAAGCTCGTCTTCATTGGTGAAACAAATATAATCACTCATTTTTTTGAAGATCAGTTTTGGTTTTGAGAGGGCAAGATCAGTTTTTGTTGGGAGGAAAAAATGGGTGCATAAACAAATCTTAAATAGAGGAACCAGCCCCAACGAATATATTTTTCAATAAATAACCGTTGTGGTTGAGAGTTACGAGGTACATTCGGTAGCTCCATAGAGTTACCGATTAGCTATAAAGTACCAAATTTGAAAGTAAATATATTCGGTAGGCAGTGAAACACATATATACTGCCGAATATTAGATTCGGTAACTTCAAAGAGTTACCGATTAGCATGTAAACAAAGCTAAATTTTCCCTTCAAAGGACCCAGGTCTAGTAAGTGGCGTGGGGATCGTCGACTAATAGCCAATCTAAGATGAATGTTGGTGAGTGCTTTAGCATCATCTTCAGAATCCATCCATGTCGAAATTTGCGAGCCCCGTTCCGCTGCCTCCATAGCGTCTTGAAAGCTAGTTTCTGAAATTGTTAAGAACAAAACTTAAGTGTGCAAATACACCATGATTGGATCAAGCTGGAAAACTAGAAGATAATACTCACATCTTCTTTCGAAGTGTGTTCGTCTTGAAATGGAGAACGTATCAGTTGACATATTATACAATGCTCTCTCATATCACCTTTGATGTAGTCAAATATATTTGCTAGTTTCTCCCACGTGCGTTCTTTGGTATTCCCGATGAAACCGTGATAATGAACCCCTACACCCTTCCAAAACGAGATGTAACCAGCATTTGTATGCTTATTGTAAAAAATGATGAACGCAGTTACCAACGACCCATCCTCCTCCATATCCCATTGCGCAATGTTTAGGTGGTTTGATCTTAGAAAGTTGGGTAATATTTGTGTGGTTATTGTTGGGAAGAAGGTTTTTCTTTTATTGAGATCTCCCCAAACGACACTATTTTTGGGTAAAAGTGCCTAAAAATTTCAAAACAAAAATTGAATCTTTATATTCGGCAGGCCATTTCTCTACCGAATATACACTATAAATTTGAATCTTTATATTCGGTAGATGATTTCTCTACCGAATGTACCTTAAAATTTGAATCTTTATATTCGGTAGACTATCCCCCACATCGAGCTACTGAGTAGTACAGCCGTTCTGAAAATGTGTACTTTTTTTCAAATTTTATATCCGTTAGGCATTCAACCATAGCCACCGAGTAGTTGCTATAAATTCAATCTTCCCCAAACCCATCTCCTTAAAAAAAAAAATTGAAACCCATCCTCTCTTGCCTTCTTCCACAATGGCAAGTTCATCTTCAAACAACAAAAGGGTCATTCGTCACCACAACAAATACTTTCTTTGTTACGGAAAACGAATGAACCTATCTCAACACCTCCTCCATCATCTCCTCCCTCATCTCCTCCTCCTCGTACACGTTATCGAAACTTCACTGATAAGCTAGTTCATGAATACTTTTATGAGTGTACTCCATCTCAAAAACCATTATCTCTTCCTCCATCAACACGAAAGAAAGCTAGTTTCGCTCCGTTTACGTTGGAAGAAGATCTACGTCTTTGTAAAGACGTTATGTTCTATTATGAATTACAAAAAAGTCGTGGTAGACAAAACAATATATCGAAGTATTTTATATCGAAGTCGTGCAAAGACATCAACTGGAACTCTATTTGGATTTATATCGAAGAAGACTTCCAGTATCAATCAAAACAATATGTGCAAGATGCAAGAGGCCTGTCAGATCGATGGTGGATCATACACCAAAACGCGCATGATTTTATGCACTTTCGTCGCTTGGTCGGAGATAAACTTGGGAAATATGTTACGGAGGATGAATTATATACTGCGACTTTGAAGGTATGGAAACAAGGTAAAGGTACAGATTTCGAGTACGAACCACATTACGCCGAACTAAAGGGTTTTTTAATTCGCTGGAACGTTTGTTGATTTAATTTCAATGTAATCCATTAAGTTGTTAGTTAATGAAATTTTATTTGTCTAAACCAGTGGTGAAACTTATATTCCTTGTAGAACCGAGGGTCATTCCATCTTTTATGGTATGCAATACATACTCGGTAACAACCAAATGTAACCGAGTAGTGTATCTTCTAACTGAACTTAGGAACTCGGTAGCAACCACAAGCAACCGAGTAGTGTATCTTCTAAACAACAATAATACTCGGTAGCTTAAAAATGCTAAATAAGGGGTCGATTATTCCTATTGTGAAAAACAGAATGACAATTGCAAAACCAGGTATAATCGGTAGCTTCACAAATTAAAATTAAGCAACCGAGTAGTGTTTCTATTCTGACAATACAGTGTAACAAACGTAATAAAACATGAAATCCGCACACATTAAAGGTCTAAAACAAATGCAATCCAAACACATTAAAAGTCCAATATCTTGCGACAAAAGTGTAACAAACCACTTACTTCATTTACCACGGCCACCACCACGGCCTCGTTTAGAACGCATTACCTTCGGGACTCGTTTAATAGCTCCACCTCTACCACTTTCATCAGCATCGTCTTCTTGATCACCACTGGTTGCCTCCAACGGACGCTTGAGGTTCTCCAGTGGCTCACTAGTCTCTCCATATTGCGTAGCATATGCTTTATTATCAAAATTATCCAAAAGTTCACAGGTTTGGGTGATTTTTTGTGTCCTCAAAGGCTCTTTTAGCTTGAGATGTCCCATAATAGAGGATTTTGCAAAGTCAATTCTTCATTTCTGTATGAAATTTACACCATAATTCAACACATTTAAACCATAATTTAAACAAAAATTTAACAAAATTTAACAAGAATACGTACCACTCTAGCCGCTATAGCTTTGGGCAATCCCTTAATGAGAGACCCGCAGGTAGTTATGCCGCCACCCTTTGTTTGAGGTAATCTAGTTGATATCGGCTAATTCTCATGTCGACGAATCACATAGGGGTGAGAAACATTCCGGTACCATGCCATGTATTCCGGCACCACATCAACCTGTCCCACAATCCATTCGCCAGTATTCACAATAAAAAAATTTCTCACATTCCACTGCTCTTTTATGGTTGGAGCTTTGTCGTATTCTACCGTGATTGCATCTCCTATCCATCCGCAACTATCAATATCAACTTTGTTCCACCCACCGGCAAACAACATACTCCAAGGTTCTCCTTGTACCCTCCCTAGTTGACGCATTACACGAGTTGGATTATACATCACATAGTCAAGAGGGTGCCACAAACCCCCAAAAAACCATCTCAGCGGGACACGGGATATATCCGGATTATCCTTCCATGGATCAAAGGTAATATCATCAACCGTAATGTTGTCGAACTGAATCCGGAGGTCAATCAATTCTTGTGCTTGGATGTGTTTTCTCGTCTGATTTTGACCTCTAGTG
Organism: Papaver nudicaule; assembly: GCA_023529015.1. Lineage (NCBI taxonomy): Eukaryota > Viridiplantae > Streptophyta > Magnoliopsida > Ranunculales > Papaveraceae > Papaver > Papaver nudicaule. Next base: position 19,833 of record JAJJMA010315572.1, read on the forward strand.
TATATCCACCTCTTCCCATAACCTTCAGTCGATTTCCATTTATCATCTTTAGTTGCTCGCTTGATTTTTGGGAAATGTTCGTAACCCCAAACCTAGGTATATTACACAAAATGTTAGAAGTTGCAAGCGAAATACAAAATTGGGAATCGAGGTTTATGGTGATAGAATTACCTGAAGTATAGCAACATTCCCGCCAATTTGAGCAGTATTTTGCCTCGAGGCAGTCCTCATCTCCTTCAGAAGGAATGCAAGGCATGCAGTTCCCCAAGCGTAGGTATTGACCTTGTCAAGATCCTCCAGCAACTGTAAATGGTTGATATCGACCCTACTACCTGTCTTGTTGGGGAAGATGACACACCCAATGAGATAGAGCAAGTACGTTGTAGCCGTATGCCTGCAAGTTTCTTTAGATATCCCCAACCCTTGTTGTTCCCACGCTGCAGTTCCACTAAACTGCTCCCTTAGTGATTTAAGGTCGAGTTGTATATTCCTTTATGTGGCACACTTTTTTCACTCCTCTTCATACTTAGTCGGACTCCAACCAAATCATTCTAAAACGAGACGGTCGAGCTCTTTCCAATCAACACAAGGCTTGTAGCCATCTGCAACCGCCTTGCCCTCAGGCGAGAGTTTAGTGATAAAGTGTGCATCTTCTAGAGTGATTGTAACCTCTCCACAAGGCATATGCATAGTGTCAGTATCTCCATAAAAACGCTCGAGGAGGGCTGATATGAAGACCCTATCATGGTCTATCATGGAGTTTTCAACAGCTGGCAACAACCCCGAGGCCTCCACATGTGCAAGAGCTCCAGAACAAAGATCTTCTATGGGCCACAACTTCATTTTCCCCGCCGAAGATACAGGTTTCAGAATGTGAATTGCTTCCACATGATCCTAGGAAAACAACATAAACATGACTATAGGTATGCAACAATAGGTAACCAAATAACTAAAAAAAAAAAAAAATGGTTGAACCTCTTACCTCGGCACAATAGATTGTTTGCGCCCAAGAATTTTCGTAACCAAAAAGCAATGCACCACCATCGTTAGGGGTTCCAGGAGGTTTTTCGTCAAGTGGTGGTCATTACTTTTCTTATTAACATTATCTTCTACTTGATCAGCAGGTTCTTCTTCTTCTTGTTCAATCTGAGTTGTAGGTGCAGGAGCAGCCCTAGCTTGTTTTCTACTAGCTCCCCCTCTACCTGCACCACCTCTTCTAGAAACACCTCTACTAGAACCAACTGCACCTGAAGTCCCTGTACTTGGAACACCCATTTCTCGATTCCATCTATCTGCAGCAGCAGCCCTAGAAATCTTTTTAGCAGCCTTAGCAGCAGCAGCCTCCTCTTCTTTTTGCCGGCGGTGTTTAGCTCCTAATTTCTGACCCCCTTTAGTTCGTGCTGGTAGACTTGCCGGAGATTGTATAGTTAGATTGTATTGTACTGGCTTGTCGTGTCTTCTCTTCGTTCTAATTTCCCTGGCCCTAATGTATACCAAAGTACAAAACAAAGAAAAGAAAAACTAGCATATCAGGTTCTAAAACCAAGTCCTTGTGTCTAGCACCACTCGGTAGTACATGTATCTACCGAGTAGTGTAAAATTGAAGGCACAGAACACATACTCGGCAACCAAAAAAGAAACCGAGTGTGGAGAATTGACCATCGGTAAAACAAGAAAGCTGCCGAGTACAATTACTCGGTAGCTCGATAAATAAATGAGTTACCGAGTGGTGTTAAACCCTTCGACAGCACAAACATACTCGGCAAACAGAAGAGCTACCGAGTAAGAAAAATTGTTACTCGGCAGGCAAAATTGCAACCGATTATACCTTAAAAATTATACAGAAAAAAAGAGATATGACTTATCATACTCGGTAAGTCAAAAGAGCTGCCGAGTAGTGTATAATCCATAAGTACTCGATAAGCAAAAGAGCTACCGAGTTATGATGTTCATACATAAACCCTAAACCCTAGTTTTTCTGGGCGAAAATTGGAAACCCTAATTGCTAAATTCAAACATAAGCTTGAGAATTACCTCACTGAAACCATTGGTGGAACTAATTCTGGTGGAACCACTTCTTTCAATGCAGCGTGCTCTCTCGCATCTCCTTCAAACCAATTTTCACTTTCTTCGTCGGGGGTTGAATGTTCGTCGTCTTCTTCGCCAAATTCTCGTCGAATTGAAGGGGGAGTAGAAGAAGAAGAAGAATTTGGACTAGGTGAAGGAGGGGGTGTTGTCTCCTTTCCTTTATTCTTTTCGGAGCCATTATATCGACGATGAATCGTTATCGAATCGACGCTTAACGACGAATAATCGACGATGAAATCAAATAATGAAGAAGCAACTGAAGATAACTGGGAGTATGGGATGAGAATGGTGGTGAAAGAGAAGATAGAGGCGGAATTGGGTGGTGGAGGAGGGGAAGGGGAGGAGAAGAGGTGAGGAAGGGGAGAAGGAGAATGAAATTGTTTGATTCATTCGGTAGGTTTAGGCTATTATAATTAGCAAAAGGGTAGTACAGATATTTTACATGTTTGGGAAAGGGTATAACTGGTTTTTCGCCCACCATTTAGCCACCCCTTAACATGTCAAATTGGATCGTCGAATAACCTCAATCTGCCCCCATTCTTTTGGATCCGCCCCAATGACGTCAGGTAAATTATATGGGAATTTTATCTGGTGAAGGTGATACCAATGAGTCAACTTCTTTTTCCTTTGTACGGTCTCTGATATGACCTTCCCCTGATAAACCTTCACCGAAAGAAAACTACGTACATGGTTTTTCTGCCTTGTTTTGCCATTTGATCTGCTACTCCATTGCTTAGTTTCTTTTCTAATGAAGATGGTGTGCCATTTGATCAATCTTTGGGACCATATCTGTAATTCTATAGTGACATCAAAAAATCTAGCAAAAAATCCTGTAATGGGATCCAGCGGCTGGTGTGCGCTGATTTGATTGATGGACCCGCTGACCAATCAGATCAGCGCACACCAGCCGCTGGATCCCATCACGGGACCATATAGTTAAAGCTTAGAACAAATCCGATGAAATTCCGGACAAATCCATGGGGTAGTAGGATTTAAAACACAGTACTACATGTGCCAAGATTCACCATATCACATGTACATCCACACGGATAACACCTACCCCTGATCAGCATTAGAGTATAGCATAAAATGGAATATTTATCAACTAATCATGATGATGATAAGTGATAAACAACGATGATGACGATGCGTTCGTACAAATCTGTCCTTCCTCAAATAAGTCTTCCCCCACCCAAGACCACCATTTTTCTATTCGGGTGTCACATGGACCTGCTGAAATGCTCTAGTTGATGACAATGACTTCTTTTGTTTCCTACATTGCCCTTTTGATCTTTTTCAGTTTTCTCATACTGTGTCAGTCAGATGACATAAGTGCCCTTAATCCTCTTTCTCCATGGAAACATCCTAATACTTGTTTGGCGGTGACATTTATATAGTTGGTATATGTCCAGGAAAATTATGTGTCTGAGAGTGGATCTCTTCACATGTTTATTCTCAGCCATCTAACTTTTTCGATACAACTTTCTTATCTAATTTTTCTTGGAGGCTGTGGTGATTTAATAGGGTTATGGTCGTCCAAAAATCGT
>JAJJMA010315589.1:0-70184 GCA_023529015.1 Papaver nudicaule
CACGAGCCAAAACGAAAAGTTGGTAGTATTTCGGTACCCCTCCTTTTCAGTTAATGCATCTATCGCAGACTATAATAACACTTCAAGAGATGACATGGAGATGCTATACACGGAAGACAATGCAGAAAACAGGAAACCTAAGAGACTAAGAGAAGGAGAAACTACTGCACCTAATCAAAGCTCAATCCCCTCAAATATCCTTTCCCATACAAATCCTGTATTTGAGAAGAATGGTAATGATGATTCATTGATGATCTTGGGTGAAGTTTCGGGTGCTACTACTGACACGAAGGGTATGCAAACCAATCTCTCAAGCAAGGATGTAGAACAACTAAGTGAGAGTGCCAAAGGAAGAGCTGCCTCTAAGGTAAAAATTTATCTTTTTTCCTCAAAAATATTCAAGTTTTTTATTTTAACTGCTTCCAATTCCCTAACACGTAAAATTTTTAGCACCTGCATTAAGTCTCTCATTACTCCAAGTTTTTAGTTTTAGTAGCTCATTATCCTTTAAATCGAGTCCAGCATATACTGCAATCACTTAGTATAATTTTGGCATCCTTTTACTCTCAGCATAGTTGTTATACTCATTGTAGGAAAAAAATCCAAGGCACCATGAAAATAGTGGCCTGGAATTGCCAAGGTTTTGGCAAGAAAACATCTAGAGATCATATCAAAAACCTATCCAAATATCATAACCCTGATATAGTCTTTCTATCTGAAACTAAAATAACATAAAAAAAGATCCTACAACATGCAAAATGCTTAGATTTTCCCAACAGTCACTATGAGCTCTCAATAGGTTTGTCTGGAGGATTATTGCTACTCTGGAAGGACGGTTTTGAATTCGAAGTAGTTCACTCATCAAAAAATATGATACATTGTTTAGTTAAGCATGACCCTTCTAAACCTGAATGGATTTTGTCCTGTGTATACGGCTCTTGCAAACCAAGAGAAAGGGAAGATCAATGGAACTTCATAAAAGACCTTGGTGTCAATGCCAACCAACCATGGGTTGTAATAGGCGACCTGAATGTCACTTTTGGCCCAGAAGATAGGGGCAATAGAACAAGCCAATCTAGTTCAACAAGCCAATCCATTATACAATGCATACATGATGCAGGTCTCAGTGACCTCCACTGTAATGGTAAACCATATACCTGGTCTAACAACCAACACGGCACAGGTAACATTAGGTCTAGACTAGATCGTGCTATGGTTAATAATGAATGGTTTATATTTTTTCCTGATTCTTGGTTGCAACAGCTCACTCACCTTGCTTCAGATCATACACCCATAATGCTCAACTTATATAAAACTGATGTCGCAACCAGTAGAAACTGGAAGTTCTTTGCTTGTTGGCTAAAAGATCCTACGTGTAAGGAGCAGATCATGGCAGCTTGGAAAGAACAGGTTGTGGGTTCTGCAGCTCATAGAGTGAACAACAGACTGGTAATCACAAGACACGCTCTATCCAAATGGAACAGAGAAACCTTTGGTCATATCGACACCAACATCAAAAATATGCACAAAGATTTGGACTCACTGCATAGGAATGCTGCTAGTACTGAAGCTGGTTTAAAGATAGAAAAAGAAATAGAAAAATGGGAGGATATTAAGAAAGAGTTTTGGAAGCAAAAAAACAAAGAGGTTTTCTTCAAGGAGGTGGATCAAAATTCCAAAGCTCACCACATAGCTGCAAACAGGAGAAGGAGTAGAAACAGAATAGATACTTTACAAAACAAAGTTGGTCATTGGTGCGATGACAAGGAATCCCTCTCTTCACTACTTACTTCTCACTTTGAAGATGTTAGTACTACTACTAACCCTATTATGGATGAGCTACTTCTTGATAATGTTCAGCAGGTAATAACAGCTGAAGACAATGTGTTGCTCACCACTATACCAACAGAAGCTGAAATTACTGCTACTCTCAAATGTATGGAGCCGTGGAAAGCACCAGGTCCGGACGGATTTCCTCCGGGCTTTTATCAACAAAATTGGGAGTTTCTTAAGGCTGATATCACTGAAATGATACAGGATTTCTTCAATAGCGGCTTCATTAGTAAGAAGATGAACCAAACCAGATTGATGCTTGTGCCTAAGGTTAAAACTCCATCATCACCTACTCAATACAGACCTATTGCATTGTGCAATACTACTTACAAACTCATAAGTAAATTGCTGGCAAATAGACTCAAGAAGCTTCTTCATAAAGTCATCAGCCCATTACAGTCAGCTTATGTTCCAGGAAGGCTTAATCAAGACAACATCAGCCTAGCTCATGAAATAATGCACACACTTAAAAGGAAGTACACTGGGAAGAAGTATCTGGCTCTAAAACTGGATATGAGCAAAGCCTTTGATAGGCTTGAATGGGACTTCCTAATAGCAGTTATGAGAAGAATGGGATTTGGAGATAAATGGTATTCTCTTATCATGCGGTGCATTTCCACAACAGAAATATCAGTCCTTCTAAACGGCAGTCCTTGCAACCCTTTTTACCCCTCAAGAGGCATAAGGCAAGGAGATCATATATCTCCTTACCTGTTCATCATAGTTATGGAAGCTTTCTCTAGAGCAATGATGGCAAGTGAAGACTCACAACAAATCACATGTATAAAGATTGCAGAGAATGCACCTCCGATTAGCCACCTCCTTTTCGCAGATGACTGCTTAATCTTCACAGAGGCAACTCAGCAGAATATACTTCAACTACAAACTATTCTTACTCAGTTTAGTTCATGCTCCAGAAAGATGATTAATTACCAGAAGTCTAGCATCTCTTTTAGCAAGAATGTCAGTCCTGAACTGGGAGATACAATAGTTCAACAGCTTCAAGTGAGCAGAATGGACCCTCAAGAAAGATACCTTGGTGTTCCTCTTTTCTTAGGTAAGCACAAGAAAATCTCTTTCAATCCCCTCATCAACAACATGCACAGAAGGCTTGAAAAGTGGAGAGGCAAACTACAATGCCAAGCTGGTAGATCAGCTATGGTTAAGAGTGTTCTTAACACTATTCCCCTTCATCAGATGAGTTCATTCAAACTACTAGTTGATACCATTTCTAAGCTAAATTCTATGCAATTGAGATTCTGGTGGGACAAACAAGAACAAGGAGGTATGTTCCTTACTTCATGGCCAAGTATGTGTAGGAACCAGAATGATGGAGGCCTGAACTTCAGAGACCTCAGTTGCTTTAACCATGCTTTGTTAGCCAAAACTGCTTGGAGACTAAGCACCATTGATGATAGATTTATGGGATACTTCTCTTAAAGCCAAGTACTATAAGGAAGAATCCCCTCTACATTGTCAGCTGATCAGTGACCCAACATGGTGTTTCAGAAGCATCCAAAGTGAGTTCGAGTTCATCAGAAAGTTCAGTTTTTGGTCCTTGGGAAATGGTGAGAAAATACTTACATGGAAATATAAATGGGTAATAGGTCTAAACTCCCCCCCAAAGCCAGTTGCACCTGACTTCTACAGCATTTCCAAGGTCTCTGATCTTATTGATACAGGTACTAAAAAGTGGAGAAGTGAGCTAATAACAAATAACTTTGAGCATGAATCCGCTGAGCTTATTCTAAGAATGAGAATTCCAATGGCGAGTACAGATAAACTGATGTGGACTAAGACCAAGAATGGGATGTTCTCAGTTAAATCAGCTTATCACACTCTTTATAATATCAAGTACCATTCTCGGGATGGTAATCCGCCTGCTACTGTTGATCCAATCTGGAAGAACATATGGGAGGTTCAGACTATTCCTAGAGTGAAACTTTTCATATGGAAGTGTGTTAAGGATGCAGTCTCATCTAAGGAAAGAATGAATAGGAATGTGAAACAAGACAGCACAATCTGTGTTCGATGCAACAATGCTCAAGAAACCACTAAGCACTTATTACTGGAATGTCCATTTGCCAAGGCAGTATGGTTCGGAGTAGGAGGACTTCAGTTTAACACCTCTCAATGGTCTTCTATAAGGGACTGGATCTTAGATTGGTTTCAGACCTACGATGCTGACATTTCCGCAAAGCTGGCAGTAATAACTTGGTTCATCTGGAAAGAAAGGTGTTGCCTTGTGTATGGAAAGAAGAACAACTCACTGCAGCATACTATCCACCTTATTAACACTTTCCTGCAGGACTCTAGCTCTTTACCTCCTAACCATCTTAATAATTGTCATGTTGATGTTAGAGCAGTACCAGTCTAGAAACCTCCTGACTTGAATTCTGTCAAATTGAACACTGATGGTTCTTATTGTTGCCACTCTAAAGATGGAGGATATATGGACTAATTATCCGTGATTTTGCAGGTACTCACTTAGTAAGCAGGTGTGTGAGCTTTGGAGATGCACTTGGACCAGAACATTTGGAGTGCTTGGCTATGCTGGATGCTGTTCAGTGGAGTAAAAGCTTGGGATTCTATAATGCTCAACTAGAGACAGACTATAATCCTTTGATCAAGGCTTTGAAGGGAGAAAGTTCAAGTGTTCCTTGGGAGCTTAGAGGAATTGTGAAAGACATTTTATTTGAGTTATCATTTTTTAGTTGTTGGTCTTGTGAGCACACAAACAGACTTGCGAATAAGTGTGCGGATTCTTTAGCTAAATATGCCCGTAAATAGGGTATTTCTAATAGTTGGATAGATGTATGTCCAAACTTTCTTATGTCTGATGTTCTCTCAGACATCTCTTAAGTAATGAAAGTATTTTTTTGTATCAAAAAAAAAAAAAAAAAATCTACTGCGGAGCATCAGTGATATCTCGTGTAATTTAATAGTTCTTGTCATCGCCGTCGTAGTCCCGTCCACGTTTAAGCCTCCCTACTACGTACGTGCCGTTCTTCTACAAAAGAAAGATGAGAGCTCAGTAAATATTTCTAAATTTCACTTTTATACAACTTCCTCACGTAGTGCGTAATGAAAAACGTAAGAGTATTATTCTCACCATTTGATTAGAATCTAGATCTATTTGATCCATTGACCAGTGAGTTTTCTTTGGTGTCTTTGACGTGGTTGATGATGTTGGTGATGGCTGACCTCGAAAATAATTCAAAGTTGACTTAATAGCAGAAAGGGCAGTTTCAAGATGGTGCTGGGAGTTGCTGATTGGATTAGAGTAGCCATCCCAATTCCAGAATCCTGTTCCATCCGCAACCGGTCTAATCTTGGCGACAAGACTATGTTGTTCCTCATCATGATGAATGAAGAAATACTGCTCCTTGTCCCTGGAGTACTTCGAATCTGACACGGAGACAAAAGCTTGTCAGAAGTTGTATTCATCACTGATAATATGGTCAGGCGTGATAATTTGAATTTATAGTCATGCTTTGCATGCCTCTACCGGCTTTAGCAAGGTAATGTGCTTTACATGCCAATCACCTTCAATGCATGAGCGGATCATATTTTTTGCGCCATCAATTCCTAGCATATATATATAAGGGGTTTATTCAGCAATACAAAGGTAAGACAATGTTTCTCGGCCATTTGACAAAGAGATTTGAGATGTAGGAGATAACTATAAACTATACTTTTCAGCCGAAATTTGACACGAAATTATATATTGTCACCGAGTAGAGCATTCCAATCCAGGTATCCAGGTTATGAATTGTATGCACATAATTCTGGTAAAAGTTAACTAAAAACTATATCTATGAATATGAGGAGAAAGTGATTCAGTAGATTGCGAGCTGATAAAAAATACCTAATTCGAGCATTCCAATCAAAATCTTCAGGTTAGAAATTATATGCACATAATTCTGGCACAAGATTACTCAAAACTATAGCTTTGAATACGAGGAGAAAGTGATTCAGAAGATTGCGAGGTGATAAAATTACCTAATTTGTCTGGTGATTTGCTGTAAAACTCAGATGCATCAATGTCTTGAATCGCAGACGACTCGGTTGGATCAAGCTTATTCTCAAGCTTTGCTGGAAGATAATGATAAGCCAATTGTTCATCCGTGGGTTTGAATTTAAAACCGAGCTTCAAACCATTCTGCTTTTTAGATTCATCGCCGCCATCAGTAGTTTCTTGCAGAATTATGCTTGACAAATTTACAAGCATTAATAAAAAGGCTACATTCATTGTCGACATAACTGTATACACTATCAGATAAACTTACAACGACTAGATGGAAGATGTTCCAGTAATTGATTTAGTTAGATTTAGTTAGAGATATTTATAGAGTGGAGACAACAAATTTTAAGATATCATGAAACAATAGTGTACAAGTTTGTTTTGATGTGTTAATCCAAAGTATAATGCTCTTAGTATACGCCTACGGCTTTGTAGGAGCAGAAAAGCAGTGTAAAGCTTAGTACAAGTTCCAATTCTACTGGATTTGTTATCCAATTTTCATGATTATTATTGGATATAATGAGGTCTCCTAGTCGATTCTGATGTTGCAATTGAAGTGAATTACAATACTTGATGGATTCGATATTTAAGTGAGTTTAAAGATACAAGAAAGACTAATGGCTTCAACGAAAGACGGATAATATGGGGCAGAAACGGCAGTGTGCATGTGAAATTCAGCTTCTAACTCCAATTCAAATAGCATTTATTAGCCGATACGGCTTTGTAGCATTCCGTACCATGCAGATACAAATATGGAGCAGAAAAGCTTAAGTTGTGTGCATGTTAAAGTTTTGTACAAGTTCCAACTCCAATTCAAAATTGGATTTGTTGTTTTTAATAAAGAAAACTGTCTCTTTTACTAAGCGTTTCTTTTCGATCAGGTTTCTTGGGCGAAATTCTAATTAGACAGGCAAAGGATAAGGGCAAAAATCTAATTTACAGGCCTCGGCCTTTCAAATAAAGCGAGGGAAGAAGCTGATTCGAGTTTCATGATTATTGGATACATAATGAGGTCTCCTGGTCGATTCTGATGTTATGTGAATTACAATACTTAATGGATTTGACACTCGGGCCAGTTTTGCGGAGCCCCTTGGTGTAGAGCGTTTTAGGGTAGAGTGTTTGTAGAGCGTGAGGTGGCACCACCCACCACCATCAGATATGCAGGGGGTCCACCATTAGCGTTTTCTCTCTCTCACAATTCTATCCCCCTCTCTCACGCTCTACAAACTCTCTACCGAAAACGCTCTGCATCCAGCGCTTTCGACATGAAAGTGCCAACAATTTGGATTTGACACTCGAGTGAATTTTACTACACACGACAGTATGAGTTACACAACAATTGGATTCGGGACTTGGACTCTAGTCTTTGGTTTTCGGGACTTTTGGAGGCTAGGGAGGGAAAACAGTTCTATGATATTTTGGGAGTAGTGGGTGGTGTGTCGACGGCATTTTCTATTTGCTAATTGTGTCGCAAAAAGTAGGATGTACAGTATACTCTGATTTTTAGCTCACCACCTTTCTATGTTCTCTATGTCGGTAATCGCAAAACGCAGCAAGGTGTTCCAATTGATTTAACCATACTTCAATAACATGACTCGAAAGAAGCACACATTACAAACACCAAGACGTACACAAGACACAAAATGTACCAAAAACATCTAAACTACAACAACTTACCTATCTATCAACATGGATAGAAAACGGATTAAAACCAACAAAAGAAAGACTAATGGCACATTGATTTTGTAGTACTTAATTTCGCTATTGATGCAGTTAATTCAGAGTTCTGCATTATGAATTATGCCATCTTGTGTTGTTTTTTGTTTAGTGGTTGAAAGTTTCTCTTTAGCTTTCTCTACTGTTTCACCAGCTTTAGCTTTATCACCATCAAAACTTCCTTTAGCCTTTTCTTTTGCCCATTCAAGTTGCTCTTCAGCTTCATCAATGGCTGATCCTGCCATTTCTTGAGGTTTGTCTTTACCTTTCATTTCAACATTACCAGCATAATCTGCACTTTTTTTCACTTTTTCCTTCGCTCCTCCGGCCACTTCCCCTCCCTTACCCATTGCTGCACCAGTCATGTCTTGCACCTTCTCTTTCCCTGAGTTCACAGCACTACCCACATAGCTACTTCCTTGTTTCGCCTTTTCCATTGTTTCTCCTGCCATTTCCTGTGCCTTATCCTTTCCTGAGTTTACAACACTGCCGACATAGTTACTTCCTTGTTTTGCTTTTTCCATCGTTTCACCTGCAGCATCTTTTCCCTTCTTCCCAACATCGCTTGCATAGTTAGTTCCTTGTTTTGCAGATTCCTTAGCTTCTCCAGCCGTTTCCTGAGCATTTTCTTTACCACTCCCAGCGACATTACCCACATAATCCGTACTTTGTTTGGCTTTGTCTTTTACTTCCCCTGCTTTATCCATGGCTGCTCCGGCCATTTCTTGAGTTTTTTCTTTACTTTGTCCAGCAACATCTTTTGCTGCTTCTTTCACATCTACATCTGGCTGTTTAAATCCTAGACCTTCTGTGATATTTTCTTTTGCCCAATTGGTCCAGGACTCAGTTCCTTCTTTTGCTTCTTGTGCTGTATCTTCAATCTTGTTCTTAATCTGCTCTGATTTCTCATTTGATTCCTGGAGTATATCAGACCCTTTTTGATTCTCCTCTATTAGAGGAGTATCAACCACTACTTTACAACTGCAGTAAGTTATAGCAGAAACCAACACTAAAAACAAGAAGAAAAACTGAAGATTATAGCCATTGCTAGAACCCATTTCAAGAAAAAAAAAACGTGGAGAAAACACAAAGTGAGTGTTACTGATCAAAAGAGTAGTAATTGGTTATCTTGCAAGAAGTTTTTGTTTTGAGATGAATGGTATTGTTGAAGTGAGGGAATTGGATCAGAAACCGTTTGACTATATAAAGAAGGTGGGTGAGGATTGTTGTTAAACATGCAAAGGTGACATCTGTGTAGGGTGCGTGGCAACAGGTTAGGTTACAAATGCGATGACATGCTTGTTTAACTTGAGTACATGTGTCTTCCTATTCAAAGTCCTCGAATCTTTCTCTCATCTAGGATTTGCTTTACCCCAACATGAAAATTTGAGTCGACATGAAAATAATTTTAGCAAAAAAAAAAGAGTCAACATGAAAATAGAGTCCCTCTCACATTGATGGGGCAGGTTCGGTTGACATGCAAAAAATGCCCAACTTCTACCCAAGATTAAGAGCCATTAGATCTCACAATCTTAACGGTGAGCAATTCATTTTGGCAAGTAAAATTTCGGGCAAACCCATCGACCCATCTTGACTCATCTCTCTCATCTTCTCCATCTTCTTTACTCTTTCTTCCCCTCAAACTCTCTGAACAATTCATATCTAATCAATCTTGTTCTGAATAATATTCACCTATCGGAGATTTGGGTTCATTCATACTTAACATTTTTTCTGAAAAATCATATTTGATATTTGGGAAGGTCTCAGTAAAAAAAGGATGACAATAATCTTTAGAAGATCAAGCAAAATTTATATCAATGATCCAGTAACCTAAACAAAATTTTACATTATGTTTTACATTTATCCCAAAGAAGTCTATCTTAACTTTCTCTTGCACGTTCCATGAGAAAATCTGTTTCTATATTAACCCATTAAAACTTCATGGTTTCAATCTGTTTGTGTGGTTTCAAATCCTATTTGATTGCATTTTTCTTTAAGCTTTCATGTATCCAATCATATACATTCCAAAAAAAATTTCATGATCGGTAGCATTAAGCTGCTTCTCAGTTATAAAACCCACTTTCACATGTGTAGAAAAGTGTGTTGTTTGCTGAAAATGATAATCAATTTGACGATGAAGATAAGAAAACTAGGAAATTGATTTAATTTTTATTTTAATGCAATTCTTTAGTTCCGTAATGTTCACGATAAATTTAAGAAATCAGATTGAGATCGGAAAAAATTTGAAGGTAACATTGGCAAATTTTTATCCAGAAGGTGTTTTTATCACATAGTTTTGGAAGAGGAAGAAAGAGTAAAGGAGAGAGGAGCGGATAAGTTATCTTCTGGCAGTATAAACGGGTCTGTGGATTTACCCGAAATTTTAATTGTCAAGATGAATTAATGACCATTAAAATTGTCAGATCTAACAGTTCAAACTCTTGGGTAGACTTTGGGCATTTTTCCCATGTCAACCGAACCTACCCCACATTGGTTACATACTCTTATCCAGAATTCTACATAAAACTACCACTAGACACTGTTAGAACTTGCCTCTTCTGAGGGCATGGGCCAAAGAACTATTAAAGAACTATTAAGCTAAACAAGAAATTCGTTTTGCTTGGCCCAGGTTAAATTTGAAAATTTCCAGGGTGAAGATTTTTTTTGGAACAACTTGGAAGTACTAGAAAGATCAATAAAAACCAGCAACTGAAAATACATTTTGAATTGAGAAATATAGCTTTTGCTTTTAGCATAAAATTTGTCTGAAATCAAACTCAGGTTATGAAATCAAACTCAGGTTAAGCTAGATTCCCTATAGAATACTGTGTTACTTTCCAAGAGGCTGATATGAAGCACAAAATTTTGAAGGCTAATTCAGGAAGGTGTTAGGGTCCTAGACCTTTACACAAGAATAAGAACACAAAAGCCAACTAGAACCCTAAGATATACCCTTTGAATTGGGGGTTAGCCACCAATTATGAGAGAAGAACTTAAGAAGAATAAGAAGCAGAAGTTGAGAATAAGAAGAAGATGAAGCTTAAGAACTTGATTGTATTAACTCTATGTATGTTACAAACCAAAGAGCCAGTATTTATAGCTCACGCAGACTTGGAACTCAAGTTAATAAACTGTAAATAAGGAAACTAAAGAACTTGCAAATTAAATACGGTAAGTCTAATAAAAGGAAATAAGTGTATGGTGCGGAGTCGTAACATCCCACCCTGCTTGGTAAAATGCTTATCCTCAAGCATCAAAGTTTGGAAAGCGCAAGACCAAATCATCTGCATCCTCCCATGTAGCCTCTTCAGTTGGATGATCCTTCCATTTAACTAGCCATTTTGTGCCAGCACGATTTCCCTTTTTGAACATCTGACGCTCTAAGATGCGATCAGGCTCCCATTTATCGTAATCAACCACATTACGCAGAACTGTTTCAACAACAACAGTAGACCCAAGTTTAAGTTTCAGCTGTGAAACATGAAAAACTGGGTGTATACGGCTTTCAGCTGGCAATTGGAGTTTGTATGCAACCTCTCCTATCTTCTCAATGATGCGAAAAGGCCCATAAAATGTCGGAGAAAGTTTTGAGAATGACTGATTCATAACAGTGGATTGTCTATAGGGTTGTAGACGCAAGAATACCCAATCATTCTCATTAAAACTTCTTTCAGTCCGATGTGCATCAGCATATGTCTTCATTCTAGTTTGTGCAGCTTGCAGATGAAACTTAAAGATGCCTGATAAGGTGTCATATTAATGCCTGATAAGGTGTCATATTAATGGCCCAATGATGACTAGTGTTGTACCACCACTCAGCCCATGGCAACCACTTTGACCATTCAGTAGGCTTAACACTAGCAAAACAATGTAAATAACATTCAAGAGTATTATTTGTCACCTCAGTCTGCCCATCAGATTGTGGGTGATAAGCCGAACTTCTGCATAATTGTGTATCTTGGAGAGCAAAGTATGCTTCCCGGAAATTACTCATAAAAATAGGATCTCGATCAGTGACAATGCTCTTAGGCATTCCATGTAGACGTACTATTTCTCGGACAAACACATTGGCTATGTCCGCAGCAGTATAAGGATGTGTCAAAGCTATGAAATGTGCATATTTCGTCAATCGATCTACAACAATCAACACTGAGTTTTTGCGATTGGATGGTGGAAATCCATCTATGAAATCCATTGATATATCAATCCAAACATCAGAAGGTATCGGAAGTGGTTGTAACATACCAAGAGGAGCTATATTTTCTGATTTATTTCTTTGGCAAACGTCACAATGAGCAATGAAGTCTTTAATTGAGTGCTTCAATCCTTTCCAGTAGAAGTTTTGGTGGTGACGTTTGTACGTTCACAGAAAGCCAGAGTGACCACCTAAAAGTGAGGAATGAAACTCCTGAAGAAGTTTAGAGCACCAAGCTGAAGTAGAGACAACCACAGTACGTGTTTTGTAACGCAGCACACCATCAACAAAAGTGTAATGAGCCTTACTATTAGGCTGTTGACGTAGCTGGTCAATAATTATGCGCATTTCAGCATTATTGTTGGTTTCTTCAATGATTGCATTAACGCCCGAAAAGACTGGTGCAGTAATTGCAGAAAAAATCAACCCCGAATGTCGTGACAAAGCATCTGCTGCCACATTCTCTTTTCCTTGTCGAAAGATAATCTCATAATCGTATCCAAGCAACTTACTAAGCCACTTTTGTTGCTCCATAGATGAGATTTTTTGCTCAAGAAAATATCTCAGACTTCTATGGTCTGTATATATTTTGAAATGCCTACCAAGGAGATATGGCCTCCACTTTTGAACTGCTGAAACAATGACAAACATTTCCTTATCATAAATAGACAAGTTAAGGTTTTTACCTGCTAGTGCTTTGCTATAATAAGCAATAGGTCATCCACCTTGCATCAAAACATCTCATAAACCACCACCAGAAGCATCGCACTCCAAATAAAACTCCTTTGAGAAATCGGGCAGAATCAAAACTGGAGTTGTATTCAATGCTTTTTGGAGTAGACGAAAAGCAGTAGTTGCATCCTCAGTCCATATGAATGCATCCTTCTTTAATAGCTGAGTTAATAGAGCACAAATTTTGCCAAAATCCTTGACAAATTTTCTATAGTAACCGGCTAATCCCAGAAACCCCCTAAATGCTTTAACCGTAGTTGGTATAGGCCAAGACAAAATGCTTTGTATCTTCTCAGTTTCCACTGCTACTCCATCAGAAGATATTACATGTCCAAGATATCCAACAGAATGTTGTGCAAAGGTACACTTGGATTGTTTGACAAACAGTTGATTTTCTTGCAAAACCTTAAACACCGCAGCTAAGTGTTCTAAGTGTTCTGTCATGGTCTTGCTATAGATGAGTATATCATCAAAAAAGACAAGAACAAACCTTCTTAAATAGGGTCTGAAGATGTGATTCATTAGAATTTGAAAGGTTGTTGGTGCATTAGATAACCCAAATGGCATAACTAGAAATTCGTAGTGACCATTATGAGTTCGAAAAGCAGTCTTTGGAATGTCTGGTTTGTGAAGTCGAATCTGATGATATCCAAATAGTAAATCCAACTTTGTGAAAACGCTTGCACCATTAAGTTCATCAAGTAATTCATCCACCATAGGAATAGGAAAACGATCCTTGATTGTTAGCTTGTTTAAAGCTCTGTAATCAACACACATTCGCCATGATCCATCCTTTTTTCGAACCATCAAAATTGGAGAAGAAAATGGACTTGAACTTGGACTAATCAACCCTGTTTGCTGTAGTTCAGAAATTATTTTCTCAATTTCGTCTTTCTGAAAGTGTGGGTAACGATAAGGACGTACATTGACTGGAGCAGATCCTGGTGTTAGAGGTATGCGATGTAATCTTGCAGGAGGAAGAGAATCAGGAGTCTTGAAAACATCAGCAAAACTAGACAGTAATTGTTGTATCTAAGGTGTTATTTCTTGATTAGCAGCAATGATTGAAGTATTATGTCGTGAATTGACAAGGTAAGGGAGAAGAAAGCAACTTAACAAGCCTGATAGCAACAACTCAATCCTTAGCCAACAAACACTAAAAATTTCCAGGGTGAAGATGTTTTTTTGGAACAACTTGGAAGTACTAGAAAGATCAATAAAAGCCTTGATCAATAAAAGCTTGGCCCAGGTTAAATCTCCATGTTTGTTTTTCTGGAAGAACTTTTTTACAGCAGTAGAACTCATCCTTTTCAAGCTAGGCTTCTCCTTAGCACCTTGGAGAGTTAATTTCTTCCCTTCATGAATAAAAGAGATGCATAATCTCTCAAAATTGAATAAGATATTACCCAAAGTTCTGAGCCAATCAGCTCTTAACACCACATCACATCCACCAAGAGGCAATATCCTTAAGTTGAAGCAGAATTGCTTTCCTTGCATAGACCACTTCAATTGGTTGCACACCCCAGAGATGATAGTCTTCTCCCCATTTGCCACTGTGACTAACAGCTTCCCTGTTGGTTCAGTATTGCACTCCAGTTGTTGAGCTAAGTCAGTATCAATGAAGCTGTGAGTGCTTCCAGAATCAATAAGTATAGATATCAACCTCTTTTTAATGTAGCCTGGAATTCTGATGGTGTCACTACTGGTGCTTCCAGTGAGAGCATGGAGTGATATTTCCATGTCAGATTCCATTGGAGAGGTTTCTTTTTCCTCTTCGGTGTGTAGAAGCTCTTGCTCAACTTCCTCTTCCTCTTCACCTTCTTCAGTTGTCAGCATATACAATCTTTGTTGCTTGCATTTGTGCCCATGTTGTGAATGCTTCATCACAATTGAAACAAAGCCCTTTTTCTCTCCTCTCCTTCAATTGGTCATAAGTGAGTCGTCTAACAGGAGGGTAATGGGGTTTAGCTTGAAAGGATCGAGTTGGAAATGAGGGTTTAGTGAAAGGGGGGCGATAAGGGGTTTTGGTAGGTATTGGCTTTTGCTGGGAAGTGGATGGTGAGGAAAATAGAGTTGTGGTTGGGTATGGTTTATAGGTGGGTTTTTGTTTCTTTTGTTGACCATTAACTGCAAGCTCTTGTAGTTGGGCCAGATGAAAAGCTTCGGCTAAGGTGGTGGGTTTAAACATATTAATCATGTTCTGTATCTCTTCCTTCAACCCACTGATGAAGCTTAACACAAAATATGACTCACCAAGATGAGGATTGTGACTCAACATTATGGCCTTAAGGGTCTCAAATTTTTCATAATATTCTTCCACTGAGGCTATCTGAATCAACTTGTTAAAGTGAAAAGTGATCCCAAGTTATTGTTTCTCTACCTGTCTGATAGTCAAAGAACCAAGCATCCGCTTTGCCCTCTAGATATAATGAAGTTGTTCCCACCTTCTCTTCTTCAGGTATACTCTTGAGACAGAAGAATCTCTCACACTTACGTACCCATGTCTTAGGATTCTCACCATCAAAGCGTGGGAAATCCAGTTTTGGGGTCAGATGGCCATTTATGATATTAGAAACTTGTAGATCCGGATTTTTTCCCTTTGGTGGAGCAGATCCAGAAGTTTCAGTTTCATAGTCTCCCCTTACATCTTTACGAAGCTCAGCCAACACCTTATCCATGCTTGTTTGTGTGTTCTGACCTTGGAGGACAAGGAGTTTAATACACTGTATCAAGTCGTCAGATCTTTTAGCAGCTGCTTCACGTTCTTTCTCTGCAGCCTCTCGTTCTTCATCAGCTCTTTTCAGATCTTCAGATCTCCTTTCTTCCTCTCTCTTTAATTCAGCTTCTCTTTCCTCATCTTCCTGTACGAATCTGTTGTTCATATCATTAGTCATTTTCTCAATCAATGTTTTCAGTTCTCTTGTGTGGGTATCAACATCTTTAATCGTTGGTAACGTCATGGTAGGATCTCACCGCTCTGATTACCAATTGTCGTGAATTGACAAGGTAAGGGAGAAGAAAGCAACATAACAAGCCTGATAGCAACAACTCAATCCTTAGCCAACAAACACTGCCTCTCCCCTGAGAGAACAGCTTCACTCTTCTATTATTTCTCAATGCCAAAACTCATTACATCATTTCCTTTAAATACAACTCAGACACAACCCTACCTCGAGATGATGGAAAACCCATCTCGACCGTTGATCACTAACTACCCTTAACAACGGCTAACAGACTTATTAATTAAACTAAGAGAAATACTACAACTAACCCAAAACATCATTGCTGATATCTGTAAGAAAACACCATAATTTTCTCTGCATAGTAATCTCTGCATGGGAGTTGTATCCAAAACCATTAATGCTGAAGAGTTATTGCCAAATAATTGAATCTCTGCGCCATTATGTCTGAACTTCATTATTAGCTTCTCGAATCCCAGTCGATAGGTCCTAAAGTACGCAACCATTGGACTCCTAGAACAACATCACAACCACTAATAGCTAGGACGTGGAAATCAACTATGAAGTGATGATTTTGTAATTGAATAGGGACATTCACACACAATCCTTGAGTGCAAAGTTTACCACCATCACCAATTGTAACACTGAGAGCCATATCTTTGGACTCAATACGATAACCACATTGCTTTGCCAATATTGGACTTAGAAAATTGTGTGTAGAGCCAGAGTCTACTAACACAGTAAGTGATTGAGCTTTTGAAAATCCAGTTATACGCATGGTTGGTGGAAAAGTACAACCCAAAAGAGAATGCAAGGAGATAGTAGGGTCTATTACCTCTTGAGGAGTAAATTCTTCAGGAATTGCATCATGAAACTGCTCATCCTCTAGCACAATAGATTCAGCATCTGAGGGACCTTCCAACAGCATCAGACTAGGCTTGACACATACATGACCGGGCTTAAAAAGTTCATCACAATTAAAACATAAACCTTTCTCTCGTTTTTCTTTCATTGCATCCCAAGAAAGTTTCTTATAACCAGGAGGCAAAGAGGTCTTCGTAAACTGGGAAGTATTAACAAGAACTTGAGCTTTAAACTGTGTAGAACGTGAAGATTGTTTTGTTGTCAACAATACCTCATCTTGATTGAGAGCTTTCTTAAAAGCCGAAGATAAGGATGATGGTTCAAGAAGATTGACAACATTACCAACCTGAGGTTTCAAAGCCAGAATGAATAGGTTAATCAAGTGGCTTTCCGGAAAATCAACAAAGTTCAAAAGACGTTCAAATTCAGGGATGAAGTCTTTAACAGAACCCTTTTGCTTAATTGTGCTAATTGCTATCTTAGCATCAACAAACTTGTCATTAAATCGCTCACGAAGAAGAAAACAAAACGTTTGCCATGTTTAAATTAATTGTTGAGTCTTCTTCCATCTAAACCATGCATTAGCCTCTCCTTTAGGTAAGCAGCAGCGAGTGGAACCTTCTTATCATTAGCAATTGAATGCCATGAAAAATATTGTTCAATTTCTAATATCCAACCATCAGGGTCTTCTCCATCAAACTTGGATAATTTCAAATTAACTGGTGGAGCACGAGGAGTTTCTAGGAGACCAGAACCATTAGTAGAGTTTGTGTTACGTGGATTCTGTGTAGGTGGAGTCTGTAAGAGGAATTCCAGAACCATTACCAGTATTATTACCAGTCCCATTAGTATTGGTATTTGAAGATTGGAGTTTAGGCATAAACTCTTCAAAGTGCGTAAAGATCTGGTGAGTGATGTTTCAAAAGTCTCAGACAAGCCTTCTGTCAGATTCTTGGTAAGTTTTGCAGTGTGCTCATCTGCTTCGGTTCTACGAGCAAGACGATGATCTTCACGTGCTTGTAGATCTTCTTTTCGAGCAACAGTCATAGCAGTAACAAATTTGTCAAGCTTGTCTGTTATACCCGAAATTTCGTCTTGTACAAGCTTCAAGTTGTCTGTATAATTCTGTCCCATTAGGAAAAAAAATGGGTCGAAATTTGGAAGTGATTCTTAACCTGCTTTGATCCAGGTGTTAGGGTTCTAGACCTTTACACAAGAATAAGAACACAAAAGCCAACTAGAACCCTAAGATATACCCTTTGAATTGGGGGTTAGCCACCAATTATGAGAGAAGAACTTAAGAAGAATAGGAATCAGAAGTTGAGAATAAGAAGAAGATGAAGCTTAAGAACTTGATTGTATTAACTCTATGTCTATTACAAACCAAAGAGCCAGTATTTATAGCTCACGAAGACTTGGAACTCAAGTTAATAAACTGTAAATAAGGAAACTAAAGAACTTGCAAACTAAATACGGTAAGTCTAATAAAAGGAAATAAGTGTATGGTGCAGAGGCGTAACAGAAGGATGTAGAAGTAAGAAAAATAACAAAATATCGTGCTCTAACGAACATGCTCAGTGTAGGATATATGAGAAAACTCGGCACGCATAGCACACGATTATAATTGTTCTTAAGAAAATTTAATGGCTAGTACTACACTGAAGGAAACAAAAAAGAAGAAAATAAAAATAAGCTTTCAGCTTTTTGTTCAAGTTCATAACTAAAAATATAGCTAATACAGATGAGAGAAATAATAATTGAAATCTCAAACAATCTGAAACCTGAATAGCCTAGACTTCAAAATATGATCAGCTTGTTTCTCCTACAAATACACGCGTTTTCCTACTTTCATGGCTCGATGACAACCAGAGGCTGCAAAAGAAAATGAGAGAAAATGAGATCATGTTCTCCAAAAAGAAGGGGGGAAAATTAAGAGAGCAGTTTGGAGAGAGAGAATGAGTACCGTGTCCAGGCTAACCGGCTTTCCATCCTCTGCAATAATCTCAACTACAGTTCCTGATTGGTCAGCCTGAAAGAAGATAGAAACAGAGTGAAAAAATAGGAATTGAACATCAATTTGTACTGACAGTACAGAATAGTGTCCACATATGTTGGCCAGGAGAGAACATGATACAAGAAGGTAATCTAAACTTTCTCTACTGAAAAAAATGGTCGATGAGCGGGGCTGTTCAACTCCACCAGAACAATGTTCTCCAAGCCAGAAAGTAACTTTCTAAACTTAGACAGATATGTTGAACCAATTTTTGTTCGGGTCACCACTGACATTTTATACTTGAATTTGACATAATTTATTTTGCGGTTCTCTATTCCACGGTACCAGATAAAGTGAAAATAATTTAAAGTTACCTCAATTTCATTCATCAGTTTCATGGCCTCAATGATGCAAATGACCTGGCCTTTCTTAACCTTATCTCCCACCTAAAAAAATAAATAATCAGATAGGCATCAAGAACTGACCGAAAAAAGATAATCAAGATATGCATCTTCTTTTTTCTTTTTTTTCAAAAATTAAAAAATGAAACTAATGAACTTAAAAATCTCATGTGTCATTGTGTATACGTAGAGATAACTAAATATACCTTAATGAATGGTGGTTCCCCAGGAGCAGGAGCTCGATAAAAGGTTCCAGCCATTGGACATTTCAAGGGTGGATGTGCTGACTTGCTTGACTTTGCAGGGGCAGGTAAAGCTGGAGGAGCGGCAGAAGGAGTAGGAGGCGCAGAAGCAGGTGCAGAGGACTGGGGTGGTTGGGAGTGATACATGGGTTGAGGGGAAGAGTATTGCATCATAACAGCAGGGTTTTGAGCTGGTGGCTGAGGTAAAGCCTCCTTTTTCCTTATGGTGAGTTCACAACCTTGTTGCTTTAGCTGCAACTCCATAATATCCCTAGAATCCACAAGTCTGCCAAAGAAATACAATATTGAATCAGAAAAATGACATTGACACAATGATTCGCTTGGGAATTCTCAAAGCTAATATACGCATATTTATTTTCTTACTTGACAAGTTCAGACACTTGAGTCATGAATGCCGAAATGGAAGATGCATCTGGAACTTCCTCGACTTCAGGTTCCTTCTTGATTTCCTCTGATGCTGAAACAGGCTTAGTTGCAGGTACCACGACGGAGTTTGAGGATTTCGCGACAGCAACCTTATTACGTAGGAAACATGTCAATTGAAAGGCAATCACACCTGAGACCACCACCAAGCCCAACATAGAAAAACGAGAACATAAACGTTTAAGTTGTGGTAAGCAACTTACATCATTAAGAGCCTGAACCTTCCAGACAGTGGATTGGCTTGAGTTAGATCCCTGCATATGAGTAAACAATTACTAAAATTAAATAATCTACAGACAATAAATCGCCTATCATGCACCCAATGTATTATCACTGGAAACATGAGATTATCACCAATTCAAAGCTATAGCCCACATAGCAATACTAAGAAGCTTAAGAAATGAAATTTAAGGGGCATTCAAATTACTAGACATTGAGAGAATGCCAATCTATAAACAGAACAGATATATGCAGGCAATCTTTAAATAAATTGGACAACATGGTTAGATGATTGTGGCAAATAGTTATAAATTCATGCAAAATGAGGCAAACCAAATTATCAATTTCTAACAATGGGTTTCATGGATTTCTCCATTATCAAAGGAATTCATGCTAAAAATTGAATCTTTATCTGAACTGGGAAAAAAACAAAAGAGAGAGTAAAGAAGAAGAACCAACCTGGAATTTGAGAGAAGGAGATTGATCTAAAGAAGAAGATCCAGATAAGAAGGAAGCCTTTGATGATTTGGTAGGAAATGAGATCTTATTAGATTGTTGTGAATCTTGTGGTCTAGATCCACTCAAAGCTAAAATTGAAGATGATAATGACTTAGGGCATGGAACAGTAAATGAAGCCATGACAATAACAAACAGGAAGAAATCTCTCTAATTTCTTTCTTCAATTAAGATCTAAAAAAAGAACCCTCACAACAAAGCTGAACAGATTTTTTGTACCAAAAAAGTAGCGATGAAATCGAAGTAAAGAAAGAAAAGAGTTTGTTTTTGTTTTTGTTGTTTTTTCTAATCTGTAAGTTCGTTCGATAATACCAAAGAAAAGAAAAGTACTTGGAACTTCACGATATCATCGCCGTTTTTATTATTATTTGAGAATCGTTTCTTTCTCCCACACTGTCGACAATTGTTGTAGTGAGACTGAGTGAGTGAGTTAAGTTTTTTTTCTTCATAAAACAACCAACAGCTCATCTGTTGTTTATTAGGCGACCTGCCAATGGTCTTGTGGGACCCACTTTGGTTTTAAGCTTCAGCTACTGCTATCTACTATTGGATGATGATGGATGGAGAGATCTCTTTGATGAGGTAGAGGAAGGAATGACTGAATGTGTGTGGGAAATGATGTTGGAGGACTTGGCCAATCGGATGGTCACATGTGTTTGTTTTTTTTTTATGTCATATGATGGGACCTTCACCGGGATACCAAATGAGGATCTACTTTGAGAAAGCAATCTACTCCTCCTTTTTTTGCTTTTTGAAGCATAATCTGCTCCCTTTGATTATTGCTCGATTGTAACTGGTAAGTTTCCATCGGGAAAACTCTGTGGAATTTAATTTTGTAGCTATTTGCACAAAATGTATGGGTACTATACTACTATTGATTTTGATTCTTTTCAGTTACTTAGGTGCAATCCCTGACCAGGAATGGTTAGCAGATAGGTGTGGAAGAAGTTAGTTCTTTACCAATGACCGGAGAGATGGATGGATGGATCATTTAATGATCCTAACTATCTTGATTTGTGCAGAATTGTTATTTGGTTCCGAAGAAATTAGTTTTTATCCTAAATTCGTTAAAATGTCAATAATTTATTTTCATTGAAGAGTAATGAATTTTGTTGCTAGATGCCCCTAGCCGATGATTACAAACTTCAACGGATGTTTTCTCACCAAATCGTATGAATACCACTCTTTGAGATGCCCTAGCCGATGATTACAAACTTCAACGGATGTTTTCTCACCAAATCGTATGAATACCATTCGTTGAATTGCGTACTTTTCACTTTTCCGGGTTGGTTCACTTAGGAAGGGACAGTCTCACACTTTTACCGCTTTACACCAACCGAGACTCAATATTTCACTACTAAGTTTGGACTCTACATATGACGGAAGAACTAAAGCCTACGTAACAACCAGTTCCGAATTTCCCAATTTTATTGCTTCTTCTTCTGAGGGCTTATTATTGTCTTTTGTCTGGCTGATGTGATCAGCTCTACAATCCGACGACCTCAGAGGCCTTTTCTATTCGTAGTTCAAACAAAGGCGAGCCAAAGTCGATAACAAAGGTTGCGGCATTCCTATCAGGAGGGAAATCTGTAGGCGAGAAAGAAAGTCATTCCAATCTCGATAATGAAGTGAATATCCCTATCTCAAAACCATGCTTCATTGATTTTTCAGGCCCTGCAAGGCTGGTTAGACTCTCCTCGTAGATCAGGGTACATGTAAAGGTAAAAAGAGACCAAAGACGCACTAGAAGGGGCTCCAAACTCGTATTGGCTAGATCTTTATTATTCAACTATTTATTCTTTCTGAAAGACTTCCAAATAGCAGAGATTGATAAGTTGGAAATTGTAATCTTGCCCCACGCACACAACATTATAATTCATTCCCTCCCATTTAATAGGGCTTGTCCGAAAGGAGACCAGAAGGCGATAAAGGCTTTTCGAGCCAACCTATCCAGTGGACTTACTTTCTTTCTCCTTTGAGGCAGAGGGAAACATGGGGACTTATAAGCCAAGCGTTCGGCAACGAAAGCAATATTATAGTCTATCCATGGACAAGTGGACAAGGTGACGAAGGCCAGAAGTTCACGATCAACTGGAAATGGGAAGTATGGAGTTGCTGTTCAGCCAGCTTGAAAGCTAGCTTTTAAGAATCACTCAATAGGACCTACTGGATTGGATTACTTTCCTTTGCCCTCGTTCGATCTCCTGCTTTTCAGTAATAGATCTGGGCGTGGGACCGCCTTGACTTAAAGGAACCTACCTTGGCAACCAACACGTCGTGACATAAAAGTTCATAGGCTTGCATTGAGGAAACTTTTCAATCCTCAGATAGTGACATAAAAGGAGTTGAAGGGGCTCTCAATGAGAAAGAAAATTCGATGATTATTGTGTATTCCAATCCTGGATATGATTCCAAAAAGGCGTTAAACTGTGTTGCTGCCTCTGCTCGCTGCAACGTTGTATCGAGTGTCTCTGTCTCTGCCTATGTTGTTGTTACCGTCCCTTTTTCTACTACCGTCTCTACCGAAGTGATTGCTGACCCTCCTTCGGGAAGACCTATTCCATTCGTTTATCTTCTGATACCTCGGCATGGAAAAGCCGTTGGTTCTTCTGATTTTGGAAAGTCAGCCGCTCTTTTACTCATCCTGGTGGTTCTAATTTCCGAAGGCTCCTGCTTTTGTAGAGGAACCAAGAGCAATATACTGCCAAGAATTTTAAGGAGTTGCTTCGAGAGAGCCCTGATCCATGTGATTTTGCCAAAGAGGTGTCTTCTCGTTTTATCGCTCATGCTGGCGATCCCTTGAGTTGTGCTCTCAATCCAAATTTATGTCAGAAAATTGCTGATATTCTTAATGGGGAGTGCCTGAAGGACACCTGCGATCCTCGTGACCCGCTTTTTTCTTTTGAAGAGAGTCTCTCACTACTGCAAATGCTGGGTGGGTGGTTGTTTATTTTTGACGCGATTTTCCTTGTTGTTGTTGCTGCTGACTGTTTGACCTTTTCTTCTTAGGGAAATCATCATTCGGCGAGCTTGCTAAACTACTCTTTCTGACGACATGATGACGTCTGTAAGGATTTCTTCAACCAAAATGGATGGAATAGGATCTCAAAAATACATTCAAATTCTCTACTACGAGCTGAAATTTCTCAGGATGCAAGAGGAACTAGTTGCTGAGAAGCACCGAATTGTGACTGAGCGTGTCCAAATGAAAGGTATGCCCTTACTTTGTTTTTTTTCATAGATTTTCATACTAGGTGCGGAACTCTTTTTATCGATGTAAAAAGGAGAGTTGAAAGAAGAGAATGAAAAACTTCATCGATTTAACCTAACCCTTGATACTTATTCTCAAGCAAGCCACAAGTACACAAATGTGGCTTATGACTTGGATAGAGGTCAACGAGATCGACTCGATCGTCTTGTTAAGGAAAGAGTTGAGGCTTGTAATGAACGCGACTATCATCGAAGGAAAATGTCTGAAGCTGGAGATGTTTTAAATCAAGAAGGAAATAAAAGGTCTGCAGTTGAGGGCATTCTTAACGAATAGAGAGAAAAGAATCGTCAGATGTCAAGGGAAATGCACCAGTACCAACTCGATATAAATCGCTTGACCAGAGAGCGAGATGATGCTCGGCGGGACCAAACAGTTCGTACTTCTGGCAAAATTTTGATTGAAAAATTGGATGATCAAATTAAGAATTTGAAAATTCAAAACGTTGCTCTGGCGAATGCTAACAACGAGTTGACAGAGTTGAACGAGGGTTTGAAGAAGGAGTATAACAGAGTTAGCAAAGATCTTGGAAAGGCTAAAACTTCGAAAGATCAGATCTCGAGGATGGTGAATGAGTATCGAATTGAGCTGGCTAAATTGGGGTGGAATTCTGATGTTGATATTCTCGCTTTTCAAACGAGCAAGAAGTTATTGACTATATGGTGGCTAAAGAAGGTAGGATAATTAGCCTAAATTCTCAATGTGAATTTGGTAGGCCCTCGAAATTCGTCCTTATTTGTATGTTTTTGCATTTTAGGTTACGAAATAAGTTTGAAACATAAGATTGCACAAGATGAGTTAGACAGGGATAATGCCTCTGCCCAATTGATTGCAGAATCGATTCTTAAAGCGAAGTTCGAAGAAGAAGCGAAGAAAAATGCTCGAGAGTTGGCTGTTGAGCGGAACCGTCGTCTCTCAGTTGAAGAAAGTTTGAGGAAGACTATTAATGCACTTGCACTCGCTCAACCTCAACTTCAGTTTGGTTATGATGTGACGGATTTGCTCGGAAAATCGGAGTTGAATAAAACGCTTATAACGAATAAAGTTTGCCGAAAACATGGTCGAGATCTCTTTAGGCATCTCCGAGTTGAACCTGCTGACTATGGAGCTTTGGGTGTAGATGATTCTGACTTAGAGCTTCCTGGAAATGAGTACATGCTTCCTCATGAAGTGTTTCTCAGATTTATCAATAGGAAAGTTGGTCCTAAAGTGAAGAAGGGTAAACCTAAAGACACTGTCCAAGATACTGATGATGATTCTTATGATGGCGAAGATGATGCCGAGGGCAATACCGAAGGTATCATCGAGGACAATCCTGAAGTAGGTGCCAAAGATGATTCTACAGATATCGTCGAGAATAATCCCGAGGTGAGTGTCGAGGAAGGACCTAAAGGTGGTGACGAGGGAGATATCGGGGTAAATACCGAGGAAAATCCAAAAAATTGTGCCGAGGAAGTTATCGATGGTGATGGTGGGAATGGCACAGGAGTGGTGAAAGGGGACATCAAGGGTAAAAGGATTGTGACTAGTGAATCTGCACTAGAATATAGTAAGGATGATGAATTTGAAGAAGATAAGGAAAGATGACCCTTTGATGATAAAGTTGTACGTCAACGTATAAAAACTAGCGATGAGCGCTTGAAAGAAAAGGAAAAATTATCTAATATGATGAATAGTCTCCTCGAAGCTCCTTCTGCCCTTGTTTGATTTATTTTTTGTCTTTCTTTTTTGTATTTGTTTCTTTTCGACCCTTCGAATACTTCGATTCTTTTTTGTACTTCGAACTTTCCTGCAATGAAAAGACATTTTTTTGCATACCGTGTGCTGAATGTATAAATTTTTGTAGTATGACGTGATCATGCACGCATTTTTCTTTGTATAATCTAGGCTCCTAAGGTTACTTAGAGCGCAACTTTAAGGCTTATTTCGACGTGTGAGACACTAAACCAAGCTAGCGGGGGCTGCGGTCACCCTTCCCATAGGCTTTTCGCGACTTGCCTCGCCTCAAGCTGGTTGCCTGAGCACGTAGCAGGCTTATGGTAGACATCGAAGATACCAAGTATCCTTCGAGAAGGCTTGAGTTAGGTATCTTGGATACTTGTTTTGCCTATGTAGAGCATATGGATATTATGGTAGGTATATACATTATGACTTCGATAATCAAGTAGCACTATGGGGGAGTGTTGGTCGAAGATGGAGCTTAGATATGGTATTGTGTTCCTGTCGCGGCCTGGAATTTAACCCTTCGATTCTTGTTCGCCCCTCCTCGAGGCTATGTTTGATTTTTGAAGGAGGTCCCTTGGCTGCATAACTCGCTTTCCATTCCCCTGAATGTAAGCTAATTAGCTGCCTCGGGGTTCCATCCACCCTAATGGTAGATGTTGTTAGGGCATTGTCCGGTCAAACCCACTAGCGTTGGTATGTCAAGTTAGTTGTCAGTTTTAGGTGTCAAAACACAATTCTTGATTTAGCCTACTAGAGTTTAGATTTCGGAATTGGGATATAGACTAAGTAGTAGAGACCTTGAAGACGAAGACTGTGAAGACAAAGAAGACATCAATTATTTTTCATCGACAAAAGGTTAGTAGGAGTTATGACTTTTATGGAAATTCTTCTATTCTACTTTCTCTATCTTTTGAAATAGTCGGCTACTTTGGTAGTGTTATAATAGCGATTGAGATCGTGTTCTTGGCTACATGACCATGTCATGACTAGTGTTTGTTCCCGCAAATACTATGGTTAGAAGAATGTATGAGATAGATTCGATACCATTTGTCCATTGCAATGGTTTGCTTGCAAATCACTTGTTGGATATGGGTGAATCAAAAGGAGTACTCTTGAGCAAGAGTCCAGTGGATTACAGCTGAGGGCGTCTCACACGTCGAGGTCCTGGTTAAGCCCAGAACTTCCAGCGGATCCAATTGTTAACCCTAATCTGAAGGTCGGACGGTTCCCGAACCGTACGCGAAACAGAAACTCTGGAAATCTCCTGAGTTCCAAAGTTCTATTTAAGTTCGTGTACCTACACAAACCTCTAAATCGGTGCTTTTTGCTGTTATTCAGATTTGTGAATATTCTTTCAGAATTTCACTTGGGTTAAACTCTGAACTCCTTTATCTCTTAGTTGGACTTGGAATATCACAAAATATCTGTTGTGGTCCATCTAACGGTTCTCAATGTGTCAATAAGATAAAGATTATCTCTGGTCTGTTGGATTTCTATCTTGAAGTGTTTTTGAACACTTGGCAGATAAATGTTAATGAATTCCAATTGAGATTAATCTCTATTACTTGGTGTGCAAGTTTAGGGTTTCCAAAACTTGTGGGACAAGTAATTGATTGCTTTATTCCAAAGCAACCTATCTTATTGAGTGCTATAAATAGAGGTGTCTATGGACGAATACTGCAAGCATCAAGCATACGTGAAGGTCCTTAGGGAAGTGAACGTAAACTCTTTTCACTTCGGTGAATGCTTGTTGTGGTATAGTCATCCTCTATTAGGTAAGCAGTTCCTCACGGGATTTACCTACGACTATAAAGACTTCTCTTGGGAGTTGGGAAGCACAGGTAGGAGATTGAGACCTTAGTGGTTGAAATCGGATTAACCTGTAACCTTGGTAACCTGATCACGTTCTTGTCTATTATACGGTCCTTCTCTTTTGATATAAGGCCATTCAAGAACTGATACGTTACACACAGGGTTTCGGAAGGAAGCAACGCACGGCTTCACTCGGTGTTGTAAGACCTAGTTAGCTCCAGTTGTATAAGTTTCTTAAGTGATTCTTTTTACAACTGAGGTAGAGACAAGTTGGGCATAGTTTACTTGGTTTACTTGTCAGCCCCCGCTTGTAAGTAGATTTCCGTATGACCTGGAGCAATCCGAAGGAAGTCACTTTGTGTATGTCAAACTGAAGAGGACAGTTCAAACATACAGTTGATAATTTAGGTTGCAAAGCCGGAATTGTTGACACAAGCCTTTAACAGCGGTTAAAGAAACTCCTAGGCCTGTAACGGACGTCAGCCAGGGGAATCAAGTGCGTGACGATCTCCAATTCGCTTGGAGGGCTGGAGTTGGTCTCTGCTACATCCCAGACCGAAGTCTTATAGTAGGCTAGTGTTTGTAGTCAGTTTGTACTGGGCGGTGTTCAATCTGGACGAGGTCCCGAGGTTTTTCTACAGGTTGTAGTTTCCTCGTTAAAAAAATCTCCGGTGTCTTGTGTGCTTTACTTTCCGCATTATTTTCTCTGACTATATAATTAAAGCAAACACAAGAAGTACGTTATTCCTAACCTGACGTTAATTCCTGATCTTGAACAAAGGTTTACAAAGACTTGTCTTTGTAGGAATTGATCACTTGTGATCACAACTCAGGTTACACAGTATCTGGATATTGATTTTTGAGATCGTCCAGATCTGACCATAAGTCTCACGAGCCCAAATGAAAAGTTGGTTGTATTTCGGTACCCCTGCTTTTTCAATTGGTATCAGAGCCGGTAAACACATAAAAGACGTAACTGTCTGTGTTTATCGCGGCTTGTGAGTTATGGAACAAAGCTCAAACGCTTGTAACGTATTAACAGATGCTGAAGATGATGATGCAGATGATCCACTGCCTGGTCTCATCATATCAGCAAGAGAACTCCTTAACATTCCTCCCAAAGGTATTAAGTCTGTCCAAGGCTTCATCGATCTTGAAAAACCGATTGATAATATCTCCCATGACCTAGAGACATATCTTAGGAAAGAAGAAGCGTCTCTAAATCAACTAAACAAGGTCATGGAGGAAAGCAAATGTGTTGACATTGACATTGATCAACTTATCAGAGAGACAGAATCGTCTTTTTATGAAAAACGTCAAGATCAAGCCACTGTCAATACCCTTCTGAGTGAGGAACCCATGGATGTGACAATTCATGATCAACTGTGTTCTACACATTGATGTAACTCATAAGAAGGAATTATCTGTAAAATCCTGTCCCCACAAACAAAGTGTTACTCATTTTGTTAAGCAGGAAAAAAGATACATATGATTTGCCAAATATCGTCCTGTTGTGCAAAACTATTTACAGATCCCAAGGGCAAAGCACAAGGGTTATAAATTCTTTCATATACCCTTCTCAGAAAATAAGAGGATATTAATTTATCTAAAGTCTGAGAAAAATACTTTCGATTTTGGAATAGAAAGAATAAAATTTAATAAATTCCAAAATCCCTCAGTTTCAACAAGAAACTGGAAAGAAATTCTTTCCTGGGGACGTGAAAGTATTTTATGTCGAAATATCAAGTTTATCCCGTCTAAGCCCGATATAAAGACATCAATGGAATGGTTTCTCACAAACTAATTCTAAATGTTGAGCCTTGCTCCATTAGATCTTAGTAAAATCAAAATACAAGAGAAAAATGTCCTAAAAATTGACCTAGGAAGTAGTCAAAGGCTCTCTTTGACTAAGACACATGTGTTTCACACATGTAAAGCCAAGGAACCCCTAGAACCGGGTCTGAAAACTACTCACTGGACTATTCCGTGACTGAATGGGTCATCCAGAACCCATGACCCGGTTCCCGAACCGCTCGGACCCGAATCTCTATGGATAAGATCTCCTCGAGTCTATTCTTCACCTCACCTTCTTCTTGAGGTTTAGAAAAGTTCTAATGGCTGTTCTCTGCAACTAAGTGAGATCTTTGAGGTTCCCGAACCGATTTGCTTCATCTTGGTACTAAAACGAGCGGGTTGGAAAAGCAATTAAAGGGTTACAAATCATTTATGCTACCTCCTTGTAGTTTTGGAGAAATCATCAAGTAAGTGTTCTTGGTTTTTTTTTCTTAAAAATGCCTAGAAGAAGTGCCAGAAACATAGCCTCTACTAGTAGAGCTCTTGATGTGAATGATGATAATGATAAGCCACTAAACTGGTCATCAGAAGAAGAAGCTATGCCTGAGGCGGTTCCCGAACCGTCCCATGATCCAGGTCTCAGTATGCCTTTCATCAGCGAGTCAGCCGAAGCTGAGTATGTGAAGAAACGTGGCTTCACAGTAGAAAGGAAACTGGACTCAAGTACTTTGGCTTCATACCCACCGTTTATGAGTCTTCTTCCATGGGGGCAAATTCATGGAAGTATTTACACCGACAACTTTCCTTTTGTTGTTTGTATGTTTTATACCAACATGTATGAATGCAATATGGATCAGTGTAGCTTCATGACTCAAATTGGCAACAAAGTTCTCAAGGTAAATAAGGATGTACTTGTATCTATACTTCAGTACCCTGCCTTTGAGATGACACTCCCACAATTGGTAGGTCGTCCATCTGATCACAGACTTGCTAAAGGTGTACTTGACTTTAGCCCTCAGTGGAAAGATGGCAAAGCTCCTATTAATGGAATCAGGCCTGAGCTGAAGGTTTTTGGTATTTTAGCTTCACATAATCTTATTCCTGTTACCATGAATAAGGACAAGTGGAACAGAGACATGTTTGAGCTAGTTTATCATCTTCGCAAAGGGAATGGTCCAATTAATTTATGTGGCACTATCATCAGACAGATCATTAGGACCTGGGATAACAAACAAAGGAATCTCGGGTTCCCCTGCTTGGTTACAGAAATCTGCAAGAGGTTCAAGGTTAGAATGTTCGGACCAATGGGTGATGGCCCAAAGCTCTTCGCTCAGAAGGACATTGACAAGATCAAGAGATCAGGTCAAATGGTCGGACAAGATCCTCGCATAGCACGACTTGAGGAGAAAATCTACAGACTCCAAACCAAGTGCGACGGATATACTCAGGTTGTTAACCTTGCAGTACCTCATGTTCCTCTATACATTGCCGAAGATATGGACAATATCATTGGGGAGCATATCATTCCATCTGACGACGAGGATATGGAGTGATCTTATTTCATCTCTTTATGCTTTTGTTAAACTTTGCTTTGTGTTGTGTGAACTATTTCCATTTGAACATCGTCTGTATTAACTTTAATACTCCTTGATGTTTTGTTGCTTGAAGTTTAAATTTAGCATTCGTGCTCTTGCTTTATTTATCAACCGTACAAGTATACAGGAAAATTCACAAGAGACATCATGTTACACTTTGGATCATCCAATTATAAACATGGTCTCATAAATCTCGGGAGAGACTCACATGTCAAAGGAAACATTAACGTCGTATCTACAAAAGTTATGCTTTTTATCACGATCAAGAAACTTTTGATCATATGATTTTTTAGGGTTTTCACAAACTCGGAATCATATACTCTTTTCCAAGAATTGGCTAAGGAAAAGAGACTATAAACAAAGCAAAACTGGATAACATTAAATTGTTTTTGTCCATGTTCGACTTTGTATGTAACACCGCAATTTTCGAGCCAGGCGAAACCCGGAGTGCCAGATCAATATCATAGCCAAAGCCCGGCTAACTAAGCCCAAGCTTATTAAGTAATTTATTTGTGGAATGTCAATTCTATCGCAGCGGAACTTAAAATTTTATTTAGAAAAATCTAACCGTTGATTTCCAACGATTTCAAAGCTAGCGGAAGCATATTACACTTTATTTATGGAATAAAAATATCACCAATGTTGAAGATACAAAGATTAGTTCAAACACAACGATTTCCACACCAATTCGTAAAACTGAAAGTTGAAAGGTGTATTCCTCGAATTTTAAAATAATCATACAAGCTTCATAATTTGATATAATTATATATATAAAATCTTAACAGATAATTACATCGTATATGAATTTCCAAGAATTTTAGAATGGGTTTTAATACACTTTGACCACAATTAGATATAAAGTTGACCAACACAACAGAAAGACTAAACTGTGATAGTCTGTTTTGTAAAAATCATATTAAATCTTTTACAAGTCTAGATCAAACAAACTTTATCATTTTGGAAAGACAACAAAAATTTCTATGATTCCTCAGAAGACATCTTTATCAAAAGAAACATGTATCATTGCTTAAAAACACTATCTATCAAATTCAATTGAAATTTTCAGAAACCCTACGTGAAAAACATAATTACTATTAATTCTTTTTAAAATACATTTACTGAATGGAAAATTATAGTAATATTTTACACCAACATTTCTACACATGTTTTTAAGTTAACACAAAAAGAATATCACGAAAACCTATTATGAAATGAAAGATAAAATTAGTCAACTCAACCTAATACACAATTCTTTTACAGCTTTGAGACTTAGATTTATTACATCTAAACGACTAATTAAAATATAACATCATTCTCTAGCTCCCCGATGGTCATCTCCTTGATACGCATTATAATCTGGAATTGGTGTCATTAAACGACGTGAGTTGTTACACTCAATAGGCAAGAAGCAACAAAACATTTTACAACTCTTTCAACAAAAACATTCACGATCCATTCCACAACATGTATAAACCACATCATGTTATAAAGTAATAAAATCATTCAAACCGCTCACACAACCGGAGCCTGCTCACACAACCGGAGCCAACCCTGCGCAGGTTTAGGGAATCACATCCGTTCCCAGGGATAACTCGTATCCAAATCAAAGAGTTCTTTAGAGATCACACCCGTCTCATGGACAACTGTATCCAAATCATGGAGGTTTGAGAACACAACCGTCTCACAATCATATATATATATATACATAGTATATCAAACAATCACAATCATGAATCAATAACTTTAAAACGTTTCATAAATCTTTTTAGAGTTGGTGTTGCGCCTACCTCAATCGTTACCACGACCAATATGAAATAAGAACTCATCATAATCGCCTCATCTCTTCTAGGCTAAATCCCGTTAATCCTTCATGAAAGTTTTAAAAAAATGAAAGATCTACGACTTTTTTTTTTCTACGACGGTTGAACCAGGTTTTCCCTTTTCTTTTCTTCTTTCATGTACAAGTCAAACCCATAATTTAGTTTCCTATATTATGTGAGTCATGCATGCAAAATTAAATTGCAATTACATAAATTATTATCTTTAAAATCTATAGCCTACCAATATTTACGTGACATGTGGCAAGGATCTAAATATAAAGTCATGCTTATATCTTGCTAAACTATAAATCAGTATTTCTTACTTAAAACAAGGTAACTGATTAATTAAAGAAAAATCTAATAGCCAATAATAAATTACATGCAATTAGTCATTAATAAGAATAATATTTGTTTCCATCTTTTTCTACATCTAGTTGGTAACTCCCATGACAACTAATATTAAACTAACAATTAATATTATTTTATTCTCTAAATTAATCAACTACCAGTATTAACACGACATGTGTCATATAAAATATTTAATCTAACAGAAACTCTACCGCCAATGTAATTACAGTCATATAAAATATTTAATCTAACACAAACCCTACCGCCAAACAAGGAAAATCCAACCTATTAATTGTTGATAAATAATTATTCTTTCTTTCCTAATTATATAAGATAAATCCTTAATTTTATAAAATGTCATTTATAACAACCAATCAAGATACGCCAAAAATCAATCTTTATATTTTTACCAAATTTAGTTAAATACAAATAAATAAGCAAATCTAAATATTTTACATAAAAATGACATGCCATCTAGACCACCAATATATCCTCTTGATATGTGAATTACGAAATTAACCTTTTATGTGAAAAGACAAAAATACCCCTTTGTTAAAAGACTAAAATCACCTTGATTTGGGACAGGGTATTACATTGTAAGTTGTTCTTTATTGAATAACACCACATGGGGGAGAGTTCTTAACTTGAACTTGCGCTTAATAACAAATCTTTTTGGGGAGCGTGGTTGTGGAATATTAGGAGAAAAGTGTATCCATATTTCTCCATAAGATGAGAACTTAGGGATCTTCGTCAGATTTCCTAGTTATACCATCTTAAACTTGGTATGTGAGTACTTAGCTTAACTTATTCTCATAGGTTTATGAAACCCTAGTCTCAAACTACTTTGTCATATTTTTGTGACAAATAGGGGGAGAATACATATGGTTCTTGTTCTTGTTCTTGTAGTGCATAACCATAGGGGGAGAACGTCATGTGCTTACTTGTTGTGCTTTTCCAAAGTATCAAGTAAGGGGGAGTAATTAAAGCTGAGAAGAAGCTTCATATCAGGAATGAGTACAATCACTTTAAAAGTTTTGATACACAGACTTTAAAGTTTGCTCAGATTCTTACTCTTTAGCACAAACAACATGTGGGATTAGCATATTAACCTATGTAAGCTTGAGCGTACCTTCGTGGTTGTTTGAGATGGATATATTGTAGCGGCTGACTACGGATTCATCAACAAGAGTTAAACGAACACATCAAGACTCAAGGGAGAAGTTGAAGAATTCAAGAAATCAAGATACATCTGGTTAGTACTTAATTGTATATCTTTTGAATCCATATGTAAATTGGTTTTGTCACTAAAATTGACAAAGGGGGAGATTGTTAGGGCATTGTTCGGTCAAACCCACTAGCGTTGGTATGTCAAGCTAGTTGTCAGTTTTAGGTGTCAAAACACAATTCTTGATTTAGCCTACTAGAGTTTAGATTTCGGAATTGGGATATAGACTAAGTAGTAGAGACCTTGAAGACGAAGACTGTGAAGACAAAGAAGACATCAATTATTCTTCATCGACAAAAGGTTAGTAGGAGTTATGACTTTTATGGAAATTCTTCTATTCTACTTTCTCTATCTTTCGAAATAGTCGGCTACTTTGGTAGTGTTATAATAGCGATTGAGATCGTGTTCTTGGCTACATGACCATGTCATGACTAGTGTTTGTTCCCGCAATATACTATGGTTACAAGAATGTATGAGATAGATTTGATACCATTTGTCCATTGCAATGGTTTGCTTGCAAATCACTTGTTGGATATGGGTGAATCTAAAGGAGTACTCTTGAGCAAGAGTCCAGTGGATTACAGCTGAGGGCGTCTCACACGTCTAAGTCCTGGTTAAGCCCAGAACTTCCAGCGGATCCAAGTTAACCCTAATCTGAAGGTCGGACGGTTCCCGAACCGTACGCAAAACAGAAACTCTGGAAATCTCCTGAGTTCCAAAGTGCTATTTAAGTTCGTGTACCTACACAAACCTCTAAATCGGTGCTTTTGGTTGTTATTCAGATTTGTGAATATTCTTTCAGAATTTCACTTGGGTTAAACTCTGAACTCCTTTATCTCTTAGTTGGACTTGGAATATCACGAAATATCTTTTGTGGTCCATCTAACGGTTCTCAATGTGTCAATAAGATAAAGATTATCTCTGGTCTGTTGGATTTCTATCTTGAAGTGTTTTTGAGCTAACCAAACACTTGGCAGATAAATGTTAATGAATTCCAATTGAGATTAATCTCTATTACTTGGTGTGCAAGTTTAGGGTTTCCAAAACTTGTGGGACAAGTAATTGATTGCTTTATTCCAAAGCAACCAATCTTATTGAGTGCTATAAATAGAGGTGTCTATGGACGAATACTGCAAGTATCAAGCATACGTGAAGGTCCTTAGGGAAGTGAACGTAAACTCCTTTCACTTCGGTGAATGCTTGTTGTGGTATAGTCATCCTCTATTAGGTAAGCAGTTCCTCACGGGATTTACCTACGACTATAAAGACTTCTCTTGAGAGTTGGGAAGCACAGGTTGGAGATTGAGACCTTAGTGGTTGAAATCGGATTAACCTGTAACCTTGGTAACCTGATCACGTTCTTGTCTATTCTACGGTCCTTCTCTTCTGATATAAGGCCATTCAAGAACTGATACGTTACACACAGGGTTTCGGAAGGAAGCAACGCACGACTGCACTCGGTGTTGTAAGACCTAGTTAGCTCCAGTTGTATAAGTTTCTTAAGTGATTCTTTTTACAACTGAGGTAGAGACAAGTTGGGCATAGTTTACTTGGTTTACTTATTAGCCCCCGCTTGTAAGTAGATTTCCGTATGACCAGGAGCAATCCGAAGGAAGTCACTTTGTGTATGTCAAACTGAAGAGGACAGTTCAAACATACAGTTGATAATGTAGGTTGCAAAGACGGAATTGTTGACACAAGCCTTTAACATCGGTTAAAGCAACTCCTAGGCCTGTAACGGACGTCAGCTAGGGGAATCAAGTGCGTGACGATCTCCGATTCGCTTGGAGGGCTGGAGTTGGTCTCTGCTACATCCCAGACCGAAGTCTTATAGTAGGCTAGTGTTTGTAGTCAGTTTCTACTGGGCGGTGTTCAATCTGGACGAGGTCCCGAGGTTTTTCTACAGGTCGTAGTTTCCTCGTTAAAAAAATCTCTGGTGTTTTGTGTGCTTTACTTTCCGCATTATACTCTCTGACTATATAATTAAAGCAAACACAAGAAGTACGTTATTCCTAACCTGACGTTAATTCCCGATCTTGAACAAAGGTTTACAAAGACTTGTCTTTGTTGGAATTGATCACTTGTGATCACAACTCAGGTTACACATGATCTGGATATTGATTTTTGAGATCGTCCAGATCTGACCATAAGTTTCACGAGCCCAAACGAAAAGTTGGTTGTATTTCGGTACCCCTGCTTTTTCAGATGTTAATCCTATTTATTATCCCAGCGACGCTTCATCGAGGAGGTTTCATGGGTCGTTTGGTAGTGGGTCCAAATGCCTCTAGCTTATGTAGCTTCGATGCAAAGTACCCACCGCTAACAGGGTATCTTGTGGGTAGAGGAATGTGTCGTGTAGATCATAGGGCCCTTATGGCTACATCGACATCATCTCTGTGCCTAACATGGTAACATTTTTATATTTGGCGTCAGTGCCTTTGGTGTCAGGGCCTTTTTGTATATATATGGCATTATGGCCTTTGGCGTCAGGGCCTTTTTGTATATATATATATATATGACATCAGAGCATTTGGCGTCAGGGCCTTTATATTTAAATGGCGTCAGGGCCTTTTGGGAGATATGCCTAACCGAGTAGGACTTTGCTTATTCGGGTAGGATTTGGAGACTGAATCGAGACATAACAGTCGAGCTGCTCACTTTATTTTATTTGGTAATAAGATGATTTGAATACATTCGATGTCTACTTAAGATGCTTTAAGTACTTTCCTTCGATTAAGGTTTTCATGCTTTCTCCTTTGAAATTGAGTAGACTATATGTATCATTATCCATTGCTCGCTCGATGACATAGGGACCTATCCAAGCGGGCTCTTTTGGAGTTTGATGTATTGTTGTAGGTGTTCCGTTTTCCTCGATGATGTTGTTGCATGACTTTGAGGAGGTACCATTTTCTTTAAATGGTTCATTGAATTCGATGTTACTTTGCTTGTTATTTGCTATCATAAACTGCTCTTTATCTTTGTATCTATAATCTCGTTTTTGCTTAGTAGACCTTATGTTTGATTGTGGAATCGATTTTAACTTTTTCATAGGGCTACCCTTCTGTGAATCCATAAATATTATAAGTCGAGGGCACCAGCGGCAGCGCTGCTCTATTTCCAAACATTTGGTCATGGGTCTTCCCGAAGAGGATATCAACAGAACTTCCTGGATCCACCAGTACTCTTGGCATTGCCATCTTTTCAATGTTCAGGGTTATCACCAGGGGGTCGTTATGTGCCCTTCCTCCATCCGGTATGTCTTCGTCAAAGAAGAACACTGGTTTTTTCTGCCATTCCTTGAGGGGTTTCCTCGTAGCTACACTCATTAATTCCTTGCCTTCGAAGTCTCTTTTGTGGATTCTAGGTGACGCTACTACAAAAACTGTACTCACTGACCTCGGAATGTACTATCAAATTACAGTTCTCAAATCTTGGTATATCTCGATCTATCGTGATTACATAAGCTTCGTGTTTCTTGACCTCTTGGGACTGTGATCGCTGAGAAGGTGGATTTGGTAATCCAGGGAGAAGATCGAATTTGCCTTGCGATATATAATGGTGCACCTGATCTTGTGTTGTGACGCATTGCTCTGTGGGGTGGCCATAAAATTTATGGAACTGGCAACAATCCCTCGAGTTTCTAGAATTTAGAGGTTGATTTCCTCTACTTCTTGGATAGCGAATCTCACTTGCTGACTCAGACGCCTCAATGCTTCTCAAAGAAACTTTCAAAGGTACGCTTAGTTTCAGGAGTTTTCTGTCCTGAACTGAAAGAGAGG
This sequence comes from Papaver nudicaule, assembly GCA_023529015.1. NCBI lineage: Eukaryota > Viridiplantae > Streptophyta > Magnoliopsida > Ranunculales > Papaveraceae > Papaver > Papaver nudicaule. The sequence continues at coordinate 37,506 of JAJJMA010315589.1, forward strand.
GAATCCCGACCTTTGCACTTCGGACCTTTTATTTTGGTATCCTCTCTCGTATCCTCGATGAGAATCATTATTTATATTTTCGTTATAGCCTCCACTATTATATTTATGCCGTCGTTATACCTTTCATCACCAAACTTCCTTTCGTTCCCATATCTTCCTTCATCACTCTGCCTTTCTCGTTTGGATGACTCCCCTGCTTGATTTCCCATTGGTTGTTCTTGCTTTGATCTGAGTTACACTTTCTTATAGGGATCCGCATGCCTCTTGACTTCTTCTCGCTCTTCCAGTGATAAGTTGTTAATCGAATGCACCTGCCTCGATATGTTATCCTTCCCTTGGGCTGCCTGCTCTTTAATGTCTTCTAGTGCAATTCGTTCCCTTTGATATTTTTGCAAATCTTGTAGTGTTTTGATGTTCTTCGAGAATAGCTTGTCATACAAAGGGTGCTCCTTATCGAGTGTGTTTAGGTAAGCTCGAACTTTGTCTTTTAGTGTAGAGCCATTTCCAACTTTGACACATTGTGTCGTCCATCGCTCTATTAGGCTCTTGGTGGTTTCCTTCGGCTTTACTCTAATGCTGAATAATTTCTCCACTCCCGGCTTCGATGAGTTGTTGTAAAGGAAATCAAGCAAGAAAACCCTGGATAGGTCATTGAATGATGATATCGAGCACATAGGTAGGCTGTTTTACCGAGATAGTGCCTCACCTTTCAATCTCGATGGAAAATATTTGCAAAGTACATCATCTTTATCTGCCCATGCTAGAAACAATCTCTGATACATCTTTAAATGGTGTGTTGCGTCACCACTTCCATCGAAGATTGAGCTGAAGATTGGCATTGTGCATTTGATTGGAATTGGCTTGTTTACGAGTTCATAACTGAGTGGCGATCGATGTAATTCATTATTAGCTTGCTTTAATTTTAAGTTCGCTGATGACATTGCCTTGTTACCGAGGCGCTCTGCTCGCATTGCTTTAATCTCGTCCATCATGACTTTTTGCAGTGTCGCCGACTCTACATCCCTTCGTGCTTTCTCATTCTCGTATACCAAGTGTATGTTATTTCCCTTCGAATGGATGCTCGATTTGGTATGATTACTCGATGTTTCTCCTTTATGAGTGGACGAATGCCTAGGGTGCGAATCTCCCTTTGTCTGGGTATGATCCCTCGATACCGAATGACGTTTTGACTGTGAGTTTTCCCCTGGGTGAGAGTGGCCTTCGCTATTTCTTTGTAGTTCGGCGTTGATTTTTCTGTAGGCCTTTTGTTTGCTTCGATCAATCTCAGCTTAAGTCTCTTGTTTCTTCTTATGAGTGCTTTGAATTTTTCAGCTCGTATGTTTTTTTCCTATGTGGGCTGGCCTATCTGTAGCACACTGTCTGACTTACCTTTTTTGCCCCTTCTTCAATTTCATGATTTTGATGTCCTGGGAGTCCTTTTCCGTCTGGTCCCAAATATTGGATGAGTACTTCATCTTCGTTTTTGTGTTCTTTGTGTTGCACGGTGCTTGCGGCTACTTCTGGTGAAACTCCTTTACTAACTGATTGCCTTGTGTTGTGCTGCCTCGATGAGCCTATTCCTTGCCTCATTATATGATTGGACTTCGATGCCATAGTGATAGTGACCTGCGAAAAGTAACAAACCCGTGAGGTCCAGGGCGGCTACCTCAGTGTATTATTGGTCTGTCATGCGTACTAGCGGTTATAACAGAATCTGACATGCATGCGAGATTTTAGGATGATTTTATTTATTGTACGATCCAATGAGATTCCTAGGATTTCTGACGCTAGAGTTTTTATGTCTACTTTCCCTAACAACCCTGATTCGCCCAGATCTGCCTTCCAAAAATAGAGGTTCTAGGAAATCCATCTTAACTAACTTTCCAAAAAATTACTACGTTTCTAAAAGTGACATTATTACTTTCCTAATATATCTCTTGGGAAATAAACCCTAAAATGACCTTATGAAATCTCTTAGCGAAATGGTGATAGAGAGAATCCTATATGGTATCATCTGGAATTATAATGAATTCGAAACCAAAACTATTGTTTCACAAATTTTAGAAAACAACCTTTTATCCTTCGTTTTTCATGAAAAATCTTGAAAAAGTTTTTGAATCTTGATTAGATCTTCTAAAAGCTTAAATTAAACTTCGATTTATTGATATAATGATTTGCTCGAAATTCCTTATAGCATTCTAAAGCTCAAGATCTTTAGATACTTAAGGTGGTGGAGCTATTTTAAGCAAAAATGACAAGATAAAGGAAGAAAACTTAAAAAAAAAAAACAGAGAGAAAAAAATTTCTGAAAATTTTGAAAACCAACAAAGCATAGGCAGACCTAAGTCATTTTAATCAGTCCCTGTTTCTAGCGCCAAACTGTGTGTGTATAAAATCTGCTTAGAGACTTTATACCCAACAACCATTAGATTTGATCTTGAATAAAGAGGAAGAGAAGTAAATTTCAATGTAAAACAGTAGATCGGACTACATTCCACATATGACTCGATAACTATAATCATACCGACAATTCCAAGTAAAGATCAAATATCATTCATTAAATGTAAAGTTTTTTCTGTGACCTATTCTACAATGGATTGGTGCTCAATGACCTGAGGAGATAAAACTTAAGACACTAACCTAGTCTCTGTCAAATGCCCTTAAGACTTACCAAAAATCCAACGCATACAACTGAGCCCGAGCTCACCTTTTATAGAGCGAGATACAAAGTGGGAAACAACTAACAAGACAAAATACTCAATAGTGGGCGTCAGAAGTTGTCGAGTAAGTCGGTGCGCTTCGAGATGGCATCGAGGCTAAAGTTGGTTATTTCATCCCTCGATCTCTCTTGTTCTGAGATGACAGTCCCTTCGATTATACTCTCATCTCCATTGTAAAATGCTTCTTCGATGACTCCTGCCTATCGATAGGTAATAAGAGTGTTGTGTCTTTGGGTTATCCTTAAGTTCGAGCTGTCTCTTCCTTTGAGGTGGCGACACGTGGTTCGATGGATTTACCCCCTACACCTTTATCGATTCGTACTTATATTGATGAACACCAGATTTACGATTATTAGTTCGTACACCATTATTTCCCGAACACCTTACTACACCGACATAATCCAATGCTAACAAATCAACCTTATAAGCGGACAAGAACAAAATTAAATAGTTAGTCATGTTATATAGTGGATCGGTATACCAAGAATAATTGCGGGTCATATGGAAAACATCTCGGAATATTTATAGGCATACCATTTTGAACTAAAAATCTTTTCATGGTTTACTATCAAACAAAAAGAAACTATCTTCCTCGTGTAGTTTATTATCCGTTTGAATAAAAATATGGAATGGGATATGGATCAAGTTCAGTTATTTTTTACCAGTTTGGTTGGATAGAAGATCATCCACACTAGCAATGAACACCTATGAAATATAAAAATGGGAGATCGTGATGCCTGCCACTTTATTAAACGTCGTAGGTGTAGGCCAACAACTTCAGAGAAATGTCAGATGGAGTTTTTTGCATCTTATCAACAACTTCTAGTATGTGTTTATGAGTTTAAACCACAGTTGAAAGATTAGTCGGTGAGTCCAAACTGAGTAGTCCATCAAAGATAAGGCGCTATAAGATACGTGCAGAATATGATAAGATTGTGGAAATATTTGCAGATATTAGGGAAAAACTCCCAACTGTTATTCTAGTTATGTTCTTGTTCCTGATAACAAGTATGTTTCTGGCAGTGACTCACTTTGGTTATGGCAAAAAAAAAACTCCCAATCGTAATACATAAGAGATCTTGAAGTATTATGATTCCACTACTAGTCGATTGATAAGGCATATTCATGTCCATATGCGTCCATATGTATCAAATATTATTGATGTGCCGATGGATGAAAATTGCGGGTTCCATTCAGTTGTTGGTGCATTGAGAGAAAATGTCCGAAAGGGTTACTCAGTCCTATCAATCGTGTTCAAAATATGATACTTAAAACACTGCAGAAAAATATAGCCAAATTCGAGATAATAGTGAAGGGGTGGGAGGAAAAGGCGGTTAATGGATTTAATGAAATGTGTACGCGTTTAAAACCGACTATTGTTGAAGAAATGTCTCATTTTAAACGATGGATGCATTTTCCAGATTATGGATTTATGACTGCTGACACATTTGGTTATTACTTCATCAAGGATATGCACCTCACTTTCGTGCCCACTCTCGTTGACTTACACGTAGGCGAGCATAAAACAATGGATGATGCATATCAAGACCATTTTGTGATTGTCGAATTAGAAGATGGCAGTCCCCTTCCTCATGTGACCCATGGCATATATTATTGAAATGATATCAGGACCAACCATTCGGATGGATGGTATGCTGGATACAATCTAGGTTGGACTTATATGGGATAATGAAACTAAACTGCCAGCAGAAAGATATGGTGAAGATACAGTGGTTCTTGAGGCAGTTGATGGTCCTAATGCTTCACAAAATCCTAGTTCTCTTTGTCGGCGTCTTTAGTATGGAATTAAATTGTCTCTTACAAGAAATTTTATGGTTCTTAAAACCATTTTTGAACTACTAACACACGTCTATCTTTTGCGCATACTCTAGTTTTTTCGTATTATTAGAAATTTGAACTCTTGAATAATCAGAATGCAACCGATTATCAAGAAAAAATGATATTTTTTTTTTGCTTGTTCATTATTAAAAGAAGGCTAATTACAAACCTAAGATATTCGAATTTTTGATTCTCCAAATCTCCTCCAACATTAACAACATTAGATTTTTTGAAATTCCCTAAAATTTGTACTCAACCTATATCACAGTAGTTTTACTTTGTATAAGAAATAAACCCTATAAGGAATCACAAAATTCCTTATAGTTACTTGAACATCAATTCTTCTTCAATCGTTATTTGTAAATGGTGTATTACTTATCAGTTTAATGCCAAACATTACTTATCACTTTCAATAATCGTCATGAAAATGTTCGCAAGGATTATGGCTATAATTTTATAACTTAATGGTGTGCAATATATTCACAAGAACAATCATAAAGATCAAGAATGCAATCATTATCAATAAACAAATTTAACTAATTTTTTTTTAATTGATAGATGAAAAAGATAGGGAAGTATCTAATGCAAACAAATCTTAATAGCATTAATAAAGACTACTCCATGCATAATATTATCTAAAACAATGATGATAACACAAAGTATTTAGAAGGAGTTAACTACACACAAAGACTGTAGATAAAACAATCATTATCAGAGATTTATTCATTATTAGCAATTGGCAAGGGAATATACGGTTCATAAACCTTTGTCTTGTCGAGATTTTCATTTAGAGCTTCTTGTTGTTTGATCAACGTTTCTTGAACTTTGAGAGTCTTCAAAAACACTTCACTAAGAGTTTGTACTTGTCTTTTAATTTATTTGCATTACCGAGCAATGAAAGCAATTTTGTGATTCTTAGGGGTGTTGGGTTTAGTTTTTTTTTTCATTTTTTTTTCTTCTTCTTCTTCTTCAAGCAAGAACTTGTCTTGGAAGCAAGGGGTTTCAAAGTTTCTTTTGAACCTTTGACATTCTCATCAAATATCATGGCATCAGGTTTCCTACAAGGAGTACTAACAGAGACAAAAACATCCACGATTAGTTGTTTATGGTGTAAGAGAACAATTACTTTTAGCCTCGTATAAATAGCTAGGTGTATCACATGAAATGGAAACGAACATAATAGGATTTTCTAAAACGATCTTTAACCATCAAATTGAAATTGTCAGTAAATGTTAATAGAGACTTCAATTGACATTTCAATTCTGGCCAAAATGACTATATGTTATTGTTACAGCAAAATTGACAATTATTTAATTATATAACCAACAATCCCCCACATGAATGAAAACTGACTTGTAGAGACGAAGAAAGTAGAAACAAGGCTTCAATGCAGACACTTAAGAGTTTGGAGTTGCCAAAATACTAGACCAACATACAACCAAGAGGGAGTGAGAGAGATAACACAAGTAGAGTGTAGTAAGAAAGATATTATTAGTATTACTATTAGAGGGGATCCTTGATATGAAGACAAAGAGTGGTATTTATAGGGATCGTAAGACATACCCCTACACAATCGCATAATTTAAAGGACTATTATACTAAGTTACGTCCCCGGGTCACCACATATGTGAATGTTGGGTTACCTAACCGGCACCCGTGCTATTATTCATGTCGTTATATTCCAGTCTTTATGAGATATATAGAATATGGTATCCATATTCTGCCCTTTTTATAATTTACTTGAAAGAAGTAAAATGTAAAGCAAAACTGTCTATGGGGTGATTTCGTCTTTGTTCCTTAGTGGACTTGCCCTTAGCGTCTTTTTACGCTCTGGCGTCTGTGCGTCTTCTTGCCATTAACGTATGTCAGTATATGTCGGGTTGGTGTTGCTTTTGTTACTTCATAAGATAATTTTGGCAATATGAGGATGATGACCCATCTTCGATCAGGACGAGCCCTTTGTTAATCTCGTGCTACTCCTGGTCTTCTTAAATGCTCGTTTTCTAGTCTGTTGATGTCATTCCTTCAACCTTTCAAGTTCAACTGCTATATTAAATTGTCGTAGGATATTTTTGTCAGTGTTTTTTTATTTAATATACGAGTGTCTATTCTCAATATTGTTTTACAAATATTTATCCAGTTTCTCCTTTGCCCGATTTTTCTAGTTCTTTCTATGTTTCTGATTATCTTGTTAACATCTAGTTACTTCTTGATTCTCCCATGGCTATTAAAAGTATTATTCCTGGTCTTTTCCCTAACTTAGTTATCCCTACTCTTCTCGTTTTTGTTTTTGAAAACAAAAACTTTGAAGGCTTGCTAATTATATGTGTTATCTCTGCACGTGATGGTGGAGTTGCAAGTGAGAACGATCAAGAGATGAATTTGTCAAACTCTAGGTTTGGTAGTTGTTGGATGCAGTTGTTGCCAAAGTACGTGCATCTTCACTTCGAAAAGAGATTTCAAAATAACCCGTTTCAGGAAAGGTTATTCCTTTTAATTCTTAGGTATCCTGTAGCTTACCTGATAAGCCATTTGAGACTTTAAGCATGGTCTGGGAACTACCATAGTTACTCTTAGGCAGCTCTACGATGGTTTTCCTCTTCCAGTATGATACCGAGGACCCTTTCGTCTTCCTTTCCCTGATCACCCGCAAAGTATACCTGTCTAATATATCTGGTGGTTTTGGCGTTTGTAGAGCTTTGAGTAGCGAAAAGTAGTTGTTGATGTGATACCTCTCAGTGTGGAGCATTTCAATGTCATTTGAAGAGACCGAGTTGGTTTGTTAGAGAATTTTTTTATTGAACTTAGTTAAGGTGCGCGAACCGAGTTTTTTTTTCTTCTTTAGCTCTAATATTCACCAGATGTTGATAGCCGAAAGTGCCGGTGACTCATGGCTAGACCAACATGTGGTTGTTAGTGGTCTGTGGATCTATGTCTGCCGTGGAAGTGGCAGAATCAACTATTACTTGTGAAGTCAAAGCACCGCATATGTCTCTCCTGCAATACTCGGCAAGTCGACAAAAATACCACGTTCTTTGCGTTGTATTTTAGGGTCATGTGTTCTTAATGTGTAAGAGCATTGCTCGGTTGAACCCACAGATGTTGCTATCTCAAGTCAGTTGTCAAGTTTAGATGACAAAAACACAATCCTTGATAAGTTTACTCTACAACTCGGACTAGGATAGTTTTAGGTAATCGAGACGAAGACCATTGAAGATGAAGACCAAAGATTACTACTTGATAAATCATAACGTCCTCGCTAAAGGTTAGAAAGGTTTTTCCTTTCATATTTCGTACTTACCATTCTATCATATCAATAGTCTATGTTGTTGTTTATAAGATCCGAAGGTATTATAGGATTCTCCGCCTTTGCATTTGTCACAACCGTGATAATATATATAGGTAGAGTAAGTTGAATTGTCTCATGAAATGACCTCAACGGTGAACGTGTACATATGTTGCACAAGGAATTCCTGAGAACCAGTGAGTCTGTATGAACGCGTACATACGAGTTCAAGGTTTCTCCTGAACTCCAATAGACAGCTCTGTGAACGCGTACACATAAGCCATGGAAAACTCTCACTTTCATATTATGGAGTTTTCGGTTCTGGAATGATTAGTTCACGGACTTGTCATTACTTAGCTCATGTAATTCAACTACTTAATCCACGCGATGTTCAAACATGTTTTGGACCAGAAGTCGCAAACCTTCAATCAAGGTTGAGTCCTCTTTAACTATTGGCCTAGTCCAAAGTTAGAAGAAGATTGAGAATGGGTATTCAAGCTATGGACCTTTTTAGTTACGGAACTTGCTTGATCCCTACTCAAGGTTGCTTAACTTTTAAGCAAAGCCTCCCTTGGTGATCACTATAAATAGATGACCTTCTGTAAGATACAATTTCAATCCTATACACATATGTGTATCCTTGCATAAAGGTCGGTCGTCATCTCGAAGTCCTTTTGGACTACGACTATTGAAAAGACTTCACTTGAGGATCGTGAAGCACAGGTCGGAAGTCAAATTCTTGATCTTGTATCTTGGGTCGATTGAATTCTTTCAATCTTATCACTACCAAGATTTGATAGAAACTTCGTAAGGTAGTCATAAACCTTAGAAGTTCTGTAACGCAAATTCACGAACTAGATTTCATACTAAGTTCGTCAAGCGTTAGGAGGTAAAACTGTTTAGGCTAGATCAATAAGCCATATTCGGTAAAACTGATTTCCATTAACCTTGACTTTAAGTCTAAAGAAAATCACAATCGTATTCTTGTTTAATTACTTGGATACTTTTAGGCGTCCTGTTAGAGGCAGGGTAGCGCTAGTCTTCACGAAGAAAAGTGGAGCAACTCCTAGGCCTGTAAAGGACGTCAGCTAGGGGAATCAAGTACGTAGGTTTCTGCGGGTGCCAAGAGACGTAGGAGCACATTGGTAGCTGAATTGCTTGTAGGGTCAATTCAGTCTCGATACATTCCAGTCTGAAGTCTGAGAGTAGGCTAACGTCTGTATTCCGTTAATACTGAGGGTGTTCACATCTGGACGAGGTCCCGGGGTTTTTCTGCTGGTTTGTAGTTTCCTCGTTAACAAAATTTTGGTGTCTTGCATTACTTTTCCCTACCGCATCATATTGTCTCCGATCTATATAATTGAAGTAATTGCAAGTTTGTTGATTCATAACCTTTGAGTGAATCCATCTCTTTTGAGAACTACGTTCTTGTTAGGGTTCGGTTCTCTGAACTATACTCGGGTTGTTGATTGAATATTGATTTGTGAGATCGTTCAAACAACCATAATCAACTAGGTTCACGAATTCAAAAGTTGGTGGTATATCTCGGTATCCCCTTCTTTTCATAATGATCTACTAATTGTTCCCGTAACAGACAAGCTTAATAAGAGTAACTGAGGTAGTTTAGGTTATGGTACTGCAGGGGTTGCGTCAAATGTTGCTAACTAATAAAAGCCATTTATTCTTCTAACTATGTTAATTGAATAGTATGTGGAAAAAATGGGGATACCAAGTACAACCTTAGTTGAGATCTTTGCTCAACATCCGAATTCTTGTAAAGATGAATCTTTGGAAATATATGTACGTGATTGAATTCACATGAAGCTTGATAATGCACTTCTTTGAAAATACTTTAATAATATCAAACAAAAAAAAAATATAATGTTGAATTTATAAAATGTAAGACACCTGAAAATATAATCTGGAATTCAATCAAAGAAAATATAATGCGCATATGTAGCCCTACGAAGTTTCTATTAAGTCTTGATCTATAATTAATCGTTCTTGAATGACTTTATAAAATAAGAGAAGGACCTTATAATAGACAAGAACAAATCAACCAACACAAGATACATGACCAATGATTAAAAATCAGACATGTGCTTCACGAATCCCTAAGTGAAGTCTTTTACAATAGTCGTACCCTAAAAAGGTTTTAAGGGGACGACTAACCTTGCAGCAAGGATGTACAAATGTGTAGAGGATTAGAGATTTTTGTTGAAAGAATTACTCTATCTATGGTGATCATCAAGGGAGGTTCAACTTAAGATTTAAGATACCTTAGTTCAAGGCTCAAGCAAGCTCATGAACAAAAAAGTCCATTAGTTTGGTACTGGTCCAAATTAGCTTCAGTCTACAAGTGGTTTGGTGTGTGAAAAGTACACATTAAATTATAATAATGGTTGGGAACAAAAGACTAGATTGCAAAATCGTGCACAAGGTTTGCGTATCCAAAGAGAAAAGGTGTACAGAAGAGTAACACAACCGTGTGGTTCACAAACCTTATAAGCAAAAGACTCGGTTACGGTTCCACCTTGTATGTGAGGGTATACCAAGTACACCGCAAACTTTTAATTTCGTGTGATAAATTACTTGAACGATCTCAAAAATCAATATTCAAGTAATAACCCGAGATGAGATCTTTGTTCAAGATCTGAATTCTCACAAAGATAAATCCTTAGAAATCTCAAAGAGAACTAATCAATCAAAGGTTGGTAACGTACTTATTTGCAATTACTTAAATTATATCAATGAGAGAAAATATAACGCGGAAGTAAATGCAAGACACCATAATATTTGTTAACGAGGAAACCACAATCTAGCATAAAAAGTTCCTATATGAATACTCGCTCTACAAACGAGCCCTTGGAATGGTTGAGGTAGAGATGAAGATCCCATCTCGGCGGCTTAGGAAGGGAGAGAGATCAAATAGACTAACAGATCTTTCAGATCGTCCATTTCCCTTCCAACAAATGAACTGAATGAAATGATGAGTTATTCAGTGATTCATTAACATTATGCTTATTCTTCCTAACGAATCATGCGTGTCGAGACACTTGAATCAATGTAACTCAGTGATTCTAATAAGGGCTTGTTTCAGGATCGGGTACTGAAAGAGGCGAAGGAGATGCATATTTGGTACTGTGGTGGTACTGGACACGCTCTAGTGCACTTTTGAACACACACCTATTAAGTCGCTCCAAACACTAACCAACTGTCAGATTTCGGACTGAAGTGTAATTGAGATCTTTTTAACCTTCCAAGAAATTCAACTGCAGTTGTGACCTTACATCTCTTGGCTTTCGCAAGAACCTATCCACTTTATTCCCTTAGCTAACGACATTTATAGCCTAAGAGTTGCTCCATAGTCCTATGTGAAGACTATCACTACCCTTCCTCTAACATGACACCTGGTTTTGGATTTCCTTTAGATATTCAATTAAGGTTCACGGGAATCGAGTTCTTGATCAATTAGGGTTTATTAATCTAGCTTAATTGATTTTAGCTCAACAAAGTAACAATCTTAACGCTAGGTCTATCTTTAGGATAGGTCTATATTTTTATTTATTTGTCGGAACTTCTAGGTCTTAATCTTACGAAGTTTCTATCAAAATCTTGATCTTAATGATTGATTGTTCACGATCAATACAATCAACCCAAGATGCAAGATTAAGGATCCTTCAACCTGAACTTCACGATCCTCAAGGGAAGTCTTTAAGATAGTCGTAACCTTAATAAAGGTTTCAAGATGACGATCAATCTTGCAACAAGGATACATAATATTCTTCTTTTTCAGCTACTAGAATTGAAGGTGATTGTTGTTGGAAGTCATCAATTTATATTTATCGTCAAGAGGAGTTTAGCCTAAGAACTAAACGACCTTAGATTGGGACTCAAGCAAGTTCGTGAACTTACAAAAGTCAATAAGTTACTCCGTCTCCAATCTTAACTTATCGAACCGCCTAGTGGCTAAAGCAGTGAATAGATGCGTCTTAACTCATAGGAAGGTTGCGTACAAAACTATTTGTCAATGAATACCGTGAACTGTAATACATGACATCTAAAACCTCTGTATGGTTCGCGATAGGTACGTGAACCATTATAACAACTCATTTCAGTTACGGTTTCGACTCATATATGGTTCGCGATAGGTACGTGAACCATGATATACACTTTGGACTTCGGAAATTTTTCACTCTAGCATGATACGTGATAGGTACAAATACTTTTAGCTTGAGTACAAAGTTTAGAAATTCCAATGGCTAGGCCATTGTACATCAATGAGCAGTCCTATTAAAAGTTCCAAATCTTCGTGCACAATGGTAATCAATTGTTAAGACTCAAAGAACTTTCTTTTTCAATACTTCTTATATAGATCAATATATAACGCCATCAATTTATTAAATGGTAAACATCAAATCGAGGAATAATCCTTACTAACCTTTTGGCAAGAAGACGAAAGATAATCAAATGTGTAAGTTTTGGTCTTCAATCTTCAATCGGTATTCGTCTCAACAACTAATTTATCTTAGTCAGAGAATGATATTTTAAACTAAATCAAAGATTACGTTTTAGCAACTAAACTTGACAACTGGTTTGACATACCAACATCAGTGAGTTCAACCAAGCAATGGTCTAATAATTGCAATGCAGTCTGACTAATAGAGATTGATAGTCCAAACTAAAAAGCAGGGGTACCGAAATATTACCAACTTTTCGTTTGGGCTCGTAAGTCTTATGCTCATATGTGGACGATCTCAAAAATCAATATCCAGATCTGTATAACCTGAGTTTGGATCACAAGTGATCAGTCCGACGCAAGACAAAGTCTTGGCAAATCCTTTGGATGGATTGGGGACAACAATCAGGTTAATGATAACGTACTTCTTGTGTTAGCTTTAATTATATAATCAGAGAATATAATGCGTAAAGTAAAGCACACAAGACACCAGAGATTTTTGTAATGAGGAAGCTACGACCTGTAAAAAACCCTCGGGACCTCGTCCAGATTGAACACCGCACAGTACAAACTGTATACAAACACTAGCCTACTATAAGACTTCGGTCTGGGATGTAGTAGAGACAAACTCTAGACCTCCAAGCGAATTGGCTACTGTCACACTTCTTACGTCTCGAGATCCCCTACAGATCGTCACACACTTGATTCCCCTAGCTGACGTCCTTTACATGCCTAGGAGTTGCATTAACCGCTGTTAAAGTCTTGTGTCAATAATTCCAGTTTAGCAACCTCAATTATCAACTGTATGTTTGAACTGTCCTCTATCAGTTTGATATACACAAAGTGACTTCCTTCGGATTGCTCCAGGTCATACGGAAATCTACTTACAAGCGGGGGATGACAAGTAAACCGAGTAAACTATGCCCAACTTGTCTCTACCTCAGTTGTAAAAAGAATCATTTAAGAAACTTATACAGATGGAGCTAACTAGGTCTTACAACACCGAGTGCAGTCGTGCGTTATTTCCTTTCAACCATGTTGTTGCATATCAGTTCTTGAATTGCCTTATATCAGAAGAGAATGACCGTAGAATAGACAAGAACGTAGACAACCAAGGTTACAGGTTAATCTGATTTCAACCACTGAGATCTCAATCTCATACATGTGCTTCCAACTCTCAGGAGAAGTCTTTATAGTCGTTAGGTAAATCCCACAGAGGAACTGCTACCTAATAGAGGATGACTATACCACAACAAGCATTCACCTAAGTGAAAAGAGTTTACGATCAATTCCACAGAGAAACTTCACGTATGCTTGATGCTTGTGGTTTTTCGTCTTGAAACCCTCTATTTATAACACTCAATATGATAGGTTGCTTAGGAATAAAGCAACTAGTTACTTGTTCCACAAGTTTAGCAAGTGCCCGTGTAAAACGAACCCGTTACTTGACTTACACACGAAGTAACCTAGATTTATCTCAATTGGAAATCTTTATCATTTATTTGCTAAGTGTTTTGTTAGCTCACAAACACTTCAAGATTGATATCCAACAGACCAGAGATAATCTCTATCTTATTGACACATTGAGAATAGCTAGATGGACCACATAAGATATTTTCGTGATAACCAAGTCCAACTAAGAGATAAAGGAGTCAGAGTTTAACTCGTGTGAAATTCCAGAGAATATTCACCTTGGACGCCCTTCTGAATTACGTCCAGATACATCGAATCTGTGTTTCACGTACATGTACGTGTACAAATTGATGTTTTGGACCTCAGGAGAAATTTCCGAAGTCAATGTTCACGAACCGGTTCGTGAACCGCCGTTACTCAGAATTAGGGTTTAACTCGATCCGCTGGAAGTTCTGGGCTGGGCCAGTACTTAGACGTGTTATACGCCCTCAGCTATAGTCCACTGAACTCTTGCTCAAGACTACTCCTTTAGATTCACCCATATCCTACAAGTGATTTGCAAGCAAACCATTGCTATGGAAAGATGGTATCGAATCTATCTCATGCATTCTTGTAACCTTAGTATTCGTGGGAACAAATACCAACATAACACATGGTTATGTAGACAAGAATACGATCTCAATCGCTATTACTATCTCTACTAAAGTAGCCGACTATTTCGAAAGATAAAATAAGTAGAATAGAAGAATTTCCATAATAACTCATACTAACCTTTTGTCGATGAAGAATAATTGATGTCTTCTTTGTCTTCACAGTCTTTGTCTTCAAGGTCTCTACTACTTTGTCTATATCCCAATTCCGAAATCTAAACTCTAGTAGGCTAAATCAAAAATTGTGTATTGACACCTAAAACTGACAACTAGCTTGACATACCAACGCTAGTAGGTTTGACCGGACAATGCCCTAACACAAACCACCCTTTTTATGCTTAATTATTTACTTTAAATATCCTTTTTCTTTAGGTGTGATACAATTTAGGTTAAGGAGAATTTCAGCTGCTACGAAAGTCGTTGGATGAATAAAGATGAGATGAAATCTTAGTGGGAGAGGAGATCCCAACCTCTACTAAGAGACAACAAATGTATCTGAACCGTCTCGTGCCGCAACAAATACTCCTGTTTTGTAAGTATAGTTATTCATGTTGGTTGCATAAAAAAACAAACGATGCAAAAATCATTCATATATAATTTACCAAAAATAGGAAACATGAAAATCATTTATTCTTAAAGGTTTTGTGGAATTGAAATCATTTATTCTTCAAGTCTCAAATTTGTTTTGGTTTCAAAATAAGTGTGATGTTGGTACATGAAGATCATGGAATTTTGATTCAGTTTTTTTTATATAACGTAGGCTTAAATTTGTGAGCGTATTCGGTTAAGATTGGTGTACATTGACCCTTGTCATAAGATCTTCGTTCGAAGGAGGATAAAGTGATGTGTATGAGGAAAGGGATAAACATAGTAAACTCGCTCACTGGGTCACTCAAGATATTTTTTTGTTAGACCAAACGTTCTCTTTTACCAATTGAATTAGTTATCAACCTCCTTTAAGTGGTTTCTATCATGCGAGCTTGAGATTTTGAAAAAAATATATTCCAGTCGTTATCGCACCACCTAAGAGGTCGTAAGACCAAATATTTGAGTGTGTAAGAAAGGATATCACTTAACTTTGTTTTTTTGAAGCATATACCACTTAACAAAAGTTGATCATTTTGTATGTTGTCAAGTTAGATACTCAGATCAACATTTCCAATCTATGTCGAGTTTGACATAATCGCCGCAAGTAAAGGAGACAAAGATGATATCCATCAAGAAAACCCATATAATCGTGACGATGAACAAAGTTTTCAAAATAAATAATTACTACCAGTCTACCACCCTACTTGATTGGTGATATAAGGTATTTTTATTTTAGATTTGTTTTTCGATTAAAGTTCACAAATATGTTTCGGTTGTGAGCGTGAATCAAAAGTTTTTTTTGGCGGAACAAAACAAATCACTGGCATTAACCTAGTTAAGAGAAAAAGAAAAGAATGAAAACATGAGGCTGCAGTAATCAATTTGTACATGGTCTCGCATTTTATGTCCCCTGTGTTGCAATCATCGCAAAGAGTCCGTTACCGTGTCGTGTGTATTCATGGCGTTTGCGTTTCTCCTCCGTTCATCCGTTCTGGGATAAAAGCCCACCCATCAAGAATGGAGTTGGTCCAGCCTAGTTGTAATAGGCCCATAATCGGGTTAAAGCATTTCCACATGATGGGCAATAACGTAATTTGACCAAGAAGACCACCTATATTAATATTCTGTCAAATGGAAAACCCTAATCCTTTATAGAGTGATTGCGAGGCGGAGCTCAAAACTCTCTGAAGAAGGCCGTCTGTCTGTCATTGTAAACCCTAGCAAACCAGAGAGCTACAATGGAGACCAAAGCCAACACTGTCAAGGATGTTTCCCCTCATGAGTTTGTCAAGCATTATTCTGCTCATCTCAAGCGATCTGGAAAGGTACTTTTCCCATTTTTACATCACGATTTTTGGTTATTCAAATCTTATATAGTGTCTATTCTGGTAATTTTTTTACGTTCTGCTTGATTTCTGTTGGTCTATCTTCGATTCGTTGTACTATTTGTTTTTCTGAGTTCAAATCATATGTGAACCCTGTATGTTTGTCCTATGTTCAGCCTTAGAGATTCACAACCTGAAACTCTAATTGAGAAAGGGTTTGTTCTTATGATTCTAGTTGATGTTTTAAGAGTACTTTCTTGAAGAAAATAGATGTATAAGTATGTTTCATATGCTTGACCTGTTAAGAGAAATGAGATTTAGTGTTTAAATTGTCAGCATAGTGATGTTGTTTTGATTTCCTTGATTTCATTTTTGCGTTTCCTGATTAGATGCAAAGTGTCTCAGGATTTTATAAACTAATGTTTGGTCAATATGGTCATGCCTTATTAGGGTTTATAATTTGGAATGAACAAATGTTTGTTCATTAGAGATAGTTTGGCCCTTTTCTTTTATGTTTATTTTTGGTGCTCATGTTTTTTCATTTGAATGAATAGATGGAGCTTCCTCACTGGACAGACATTGTGAAGACTGCAAAGTTCAAGGAGCTTGCTCCATATGATGCTGACTGGTACTACATCAGAGCAGGTAAGGAATATATGTCTTTGAATTTAATTTATTTTTTGTTTTCAAAGCTTGTTTGTAAAAGCTGGTTTGTAATTGGGTTCTTTATTGTAGCTTCCATGGCTAGGAAGATCTACTTGAGGCAAGGGCTTGGTGTTGGTGGTTTCAAGAAGATCTATGGTGGGCGCAAGAGGAACGGAAGTCGTCCACCACATTTCTGCAAGAGCAGTGGTTCAATTGCCCGTCATATCTTGCAACAGCTACAGGAAATGAAGATCGTTGACGTCGACCCCAAGGGGTGAGTTGCTTGACCTCTTTTCTTGCATATTTCATTTTGTCTGTTTATGAGTGATCTACTAGCATGTCCATACACTTAGGAATCTGAATGTAGTAAGAGTTACTGGGTATAATTGTAAGTACAAGTTTAGGGTCAGATTTTATCCTCAGGAGCTGTTTTGGAATCTGAAATTCTTAATTAACTTGTGTTGCAGAGGAAGAGTCATCACATCCAATGGTCGTAGGGATCTTGATCAAGTTGCTGGACGCATTGTAGTTGCTGCTCCTTGAACAAATTAAATGGAAAGCAAAATTACAGTCATGTTGCAGACGGTTTTGAGGTTCTCATGTTAGTTTGTTTACTTTTTGTCTGGAACAAAATAGATGTTGAGAGCATGTTAAACACTCTTTCCCGTATATTGATTAGTATTTGGAGTTGGAGGTACTTGATGTGTTGTTATTTAGAGATTTTATGAATTTTGCAGTAGCTGAAATCTATTTTGCTTGTTCTGCTTAAAGTTTTCACCTCCGTTTAATACACTATAAGACTGGGATTTCCTTCACAAGTGTGGAAAACTGTTGTGTTTCTTAATCCGATAATCTGCCAAGTCAGAAGAGGTGATTAACCTTGTAGAACTATAAGTTGCCTATTTGGTATGACAGTCCTGGAGCAGATTGAGTTCGTGGGTTTAAGTTTCCGTAGAGTACCCATGTTTATGTTGCTAAAAGTGCGATCTTGGCTGGGATTCTGTAACATGTAGTGTGGCAACTCTATATAACTCATGTGCCATATAATTTCGACGAGAAAATTTGATTTTTTCTTCCTTCAGCACTTCAAAATCACTTTTTAAGAATTTACAAGGAGAATCATGATATGAGAAAAGGAATATCTTGAGTTAACTCAGATCTCACGGATCCTCAAAATTTTCAACCTTTTTTTTCATCTTCTTCTTCCAATTTCTTCCTTTAATCTTCTTCTTCCAATTTCTTCCTTTAATCTTCTTCTGCATCCTTCTCCCGGTCTTGGATTTCGGATAACACTAGTTTAAAAGTGTAAATAGCATTATACCCTATGTTCCTATACCTACTTCTGCTTCTACTAGGGTATAATTCCATTCTAAGCACGCCTCTACCTACTCTACCATTTCTTTCTTTTCGATGGAGTTGCTGGAGAAAGATTGCTTCTGCATGAACTCAGGTTTACACTTGTTCGATTTCTTCTGTTTATCTGCTTCCACTCCTTAGTATTTTGTTATATTTGAGCTGTTTTTTATTCCTTATGTTTTATCTGTTATCTTCTGTCCTTCGATTTTGGTAGTTAACCCTGACATAATCTATTCCCAAACGGTTACGCCTTCCTTTTTGGAACATCGAGGTTGCTTTGATCATTTCCATTCAATGCTTTCAGTCGATGTTTTCAAAGTGGGTTCTGATCCTACCTCATATTCTCGTTATAAACCCATTTATCCTCCAACTCTTTTCACTTTTCGTCACCTTTCTACTGATTCTCACTTTCTCAAGATCTTTTTCTTTTATCTAGTAGATTTCGTGACTATTGTACTACTCAATCTGCATAGTTTCTTCATGAGTACTTCAAATCATCCTCCTGATATCAATGAAGTACCCATTATTGCTGCTAAAGTGCTAGGTAATGCCACTGCATATGTAGCAATTAGGAATCGTATTAAAACATTCTGGTTACCAATTCAAGTTCAATCTGTGCAAGACAGTGGTACTAAAGGAGTGCTCAAAATCACCTTCCGGAACCTGCAAGACAAGAACTCCATTCTGCTCTCTGACTCTTGGACCCTAGGTGAGTACAATGTTGTAGTTGAGGACTGGTTGAATTTTCAAACTAACCCTTCTGATTGTTTTCAAAGGGCATCCTATTTCATTCAGTTACATAACCTTCCTCCTAATTCTACCAGTATTCAGGACTTATCTTTAGAGCTCGCAAATGCTGGCAAAGTCTTATATGTGGATCTTTCACAATCTATAGCTAGAGCCTTACTCACCTTTAATCTTAAATTTCCTTTATCACTGGGTCACTATTTTTTCTACAAAGGGGTTAGAATTTGGGTTAAATATGTTTATGAAAACCTGAAACAATATTGTACCACTTGTGGTATTTTAGGCCATACGACAAGATATTGTTCTAGAGCAGAAAAAATCCATCTTTCTCAATTCAAAGACCTCAATCCCACCTTCCCTTGGGACAAGCTAGACAAGTTCATGAAGGGCAAACTCATAGAACATATGCATGGCTTCCAACAACCACCACAATCAAATGCATATAGAGTTGTTCGAATTCAGAATTTTCATCGAGTTAGACCTCCACCTATTGTACATCCCCAATTTCCTAATATGACTCATGTCATGTTCCACTCGACTATTCTGACTGGGTTGCAGTCTGACTCGGCTGGTTCAAAGGATATGGGGCACCCTGGTTTGCCACAAGATGACCTACTGCGTGGATCTATTTCTGGCGGTATACCGACAAGACAGAGATCTTCTAGAACCACTAAACCTGACACTTCTGATGTTACAGATAAGGTTGTCCACAACCTGGCACGTGTGCACATAATAGAGGAAGATGACGCCTCTGAAACGGTGCGAACTACACATGTGCCAGAGACAGTCCACCAAAAACAGGTGCCGGTTACAATCAGGTCCCCAGACCCGGATCCGAATCCGAACCAAACCGCAAGTCCAGCTGCACCTTCCTCATCTGAGCCTAAATCTTACAAGAGCCCGCTTCAGGGTTTTCCGGTCCATATCAACAAAGGGAAATCCAAATGCTCTCAACCCCAAGATTCTTCTTCAGCTCAAGATCAACTAGAAATAATTCATCAAGGGGAGTTTCCACTCTCCAACTATTTGAGCTTATCCTTTGCTTCTGAAGTTGCAGAATACATTCAACAACATCAGGGATTTGTCAGACTCGATATTTCTATGGAAAATGGGTACCCCCGTGTTAATGTTTATCATCGGCATGGCTCTCAACCTTTTGTACCTTATACTAGGAAACGCCTGCATACAGTGGAAGATCTTCCGGTGTCTAACCCAAACTTTGGGGCTCAACCACCGGCTCCTAAGGTCCAGAAGGTGCGTCCCATGTCAGAACTTATCAACACAACACGAATTTCCTCATTGAGAGAGCTTTGTCCAACCATGGAGACTCCAATTTTTCGTGCAAGGAAGGGCCATCCTCAAGACATGGAGAATCAACAACACTGGTTTGATTTCTATGACAATCTTGGCCCTCTTCCCGGCCTGCCGAAATATGAATGGAAAATAGAACCACCAACAACTACTAATACTCCAGTTACATATAATTTTCCAATTTTGTATTCTGGTGAAAAGCCTGATGACACACCTATTTCAACTGCTGAACAATCACCTATTTCACCAGGATGTCAGGTTTCCGTAGACGAGGTGGATGTTGCTGACGTCCTAGCCAATGATTTGCGAGTGCCTACAGTTAGGCACTCGCCTACCTAATGAATGCTCTTGCTACTCATCTTCTTTTTTGGCAGCTGGAGAGGAAGATGATGTTTTTGGGTCATGTTGTTTCGACCGTAACTACTCAGGGTTTTTCTACTTTGGTTATCAGCACTCTCTGTGCTCATAGGGGCTATCTACCGACGGTTAAATATGTTTTTTTTTATCTGCATTTGTTACTGTGTCCTTTCTAACACTACGGCTACTCAAGGTCTCTTATGGACTGGTAAGAATCATCTTATGAAGATCATCAAGCTGGGAGGGGAGAAACTAATGGTACTTTGTGTTGGGGTTATTCCTTTGTGCCTGAAAGGAAACTACATACTTCTTCCTATGGTCTGTATATTCAGCTATCTGTCAGGCCATTTTAAACGGTTGGTTGCCGTCATCCGAGTGAGCATGGCAACATTACAGTGGTGTGTTCTTATGGTGACCCGGCTATCTCCTTGGTTGATTCTAACTTGTTTCTCATATATGACTACCACCTTGACACTAGTAACCTTTAGGAATATCAGGAATCTATTCATGGTTGGTATTGATGTGGTTTATTTGTTTTTTTGGTTCATCATACCTACTAGTGTAATCTACAATGTAATACTCGTGTTATAATCAATGCAGTCTTTTGCTTCAAAAAAAAAAAATAGAGAAAACACCAGTTTCCTGCGTTAACTTATGTCATCAAGTAAGTGGTTAACCTAACTCAAACGAAATAGAGAGTGTTCAGCTTCGCCCTCTCTTTTAGATGCCAAGGCAGTCCTTCAGGCTTCGACAGACTATAATCATGGAATAAATGGCGCCACATGAAGGAGACCCTTCAGGCTTCGACAGACTACAATCATGGAATAAGTGGCGCCACATGAAGGAGACAGAACAATCATTCAACTCTTTCTGTTAAGGGCCCTTCTGTTAACTGCCTGTTTCTACAATTGTTCAAAGAGCATGCTACAATTTTTTTTGATGCACAAATGCTTCGTTGCATGATGAAGAATTTATGTACTCCAAAAAGTCAGCGACGGAACCAGGATTTTATGTTATGGGGGACTAAATTTTTTTTTCCCCCCACAAAGTGATCATAGTGTAAAAAATAAGGCGGCCGTAGGCCGCCCGAAAATTTTAGACGTATATATTCGACCCCTATAATAGAAAATTAATCAAATCAATAGCTCCAATACACAATCTTACGGTACTTTGGAAAACTCAAGACTAAACGAACAAAAAAAACATGACTAAAAGTGAACACGAGGAATTGGAACGACAATATGAATTAATAAAATTGTCAGAATAAAATAAAAATGAACTAAGAAGGGACTAAAAGGGTTATATTTTTTCCACCCATGGGGGGCTGGACATAAAACTTTGATATTTAGAAGGGCCTAAATCCTATTTTGTGGAATTTAGGGGGGCTTCAGCATACCGTAGCCCCCCTCTAATTCCGTCGCTGCAAAAAGTTACCCGCTACTGGGTAGAGTGACTAGCTACTGAGCGAGCACTCAATCGTCTGTACTCTAAAACACACATCATCGGCTTCCTATATCCGACAGTTTACAAATTTTCTTTGGCTAAATAAACATTTACCAGTTCGCAAAATAGTGCGGGAATGGAAGCGAAGTAAAAACCCTAGAATGTGAAAAGAACCAAGAAAATTCCAATTATCTTCTTCATCAGAATGGAAATCTCAGACTTACCATCTTTTCAGAATCTGTATCACCATAGAGCACATCATCTCAATCTCACAAAAACAAGATTGATTCCAACTAATCCCAATTTCTTCTTCTCATCAAAAAATCATTTTCAAAGCCAGCATCCAAGAAGAACAACTTTTCATTCAATTGTTTGTCAAACCAGAAACAATGAAGAAGAGGGGGAAAAACTAAAACCAGTTGAGAGTGGAAATTCTAGGTTCAGGTCAAAATCACAAGATTTTGTTATAAAGAAATCAAAGGGGAAGGCTAGAATGATATGGGTTTGTTCAAGTTGTGGAAATTCATCTTCTCAATGGTGGGGAAGTTGTAAATCTTGTGAAGCTGTGGGTACAATGACCCAGATGTCAGTGTCACAGACTGAGTTTGTTGAGGATAAATCAAGAAAATCATGGATAGTACCGTGTAAAACAGACGGATTCGGACCGCAGAGGTTGACTGATGTGAATAAGGGGGTGAATCAGTTAACTTGGAGAATCCCATTGTCTGGAGTATTTGGTGCTGAAGTATCTAGGGTGCTTGGAGGTGGTCTTGTGCCAGGTTGTTTGGTTTTAGTTGGTGGTGATCCTGGCGTGGGGAAAAGTACATTGTTATTGCAAATTGCTGCAATGGTGGCTCAAGGGGGTGATTCTGGTGGTGCAACTCCAGTTTTGTATGTCTCTGGTGAAGAGAGTGTTGAGCAAATTGGTAATAGAGCGGATCGTATGGGTCTGGGAATCGGAACTGAAGATTTGTACCTATACTCGAGTACAGATATTGAGGATATACTGGAGCAAGCTCAATTGCTTTCTCCGCGTGCACTTGTTGTTGATTCTATTCAGACAATGTATTTGAAGGGAGTGTCTGGAAGTGCAGGAGGTATCATGCAGGTAAATGAATGCACCTCTACTCTATTGAGGTATGCGAAAAGCACCGATGTACCTGTATTTCTGATTGGACATGTGACAAAAACTGGTGAGATAGCAGGGCCTCGTGTCTTAGAGCATATTGTGGATGTTGTTTTGTATATGGAAGGTGAGAAGTACTCGTCTCATCGGTTTCTTCGTTCAGTGAAGAACCGGTTTGGGTCCACAGATGAGCTTGGAGTGTTTGAGATGTCACAGTCTGGTCTGCAAGCTGTCTCAAACCCTAGTCAGATATTCTTGAGCGAGCAACATTTTGATTTTGATGTTTTAGCCGGACTTGCTATTGCTGTAATTGTTGATGGATCTCGAACTTTTCTGATTGAAATTCAGGCATTATGCACTCCTGGCATGCCAGTTTCAGGTAGTGTTACCGGGATCCCGCAGAGCAGATTTAACATGATCATTCGTGTTCTGATGAAGCAAGCAGGTCTAAAGCTTCAAGACAATGCCATCTTTGTAAATGTCGTTAGTGGTTTTAAATTGGCTGACACTGCTGGTGATCTTGCAATAGCAGCTGCAATATGCAGCAGTTTCTTGGAGTCCCCTATTCCCAATGATGTTGCATTCATTGGAGAGATTGGCCTTGGTGGTGAACTTCGCGGGGTTTCGAGAATGGAGAAGAGGGTGATTGCTGTTTCCAAATTGGGATATAGAAAATGCATTGTTCCGAAATCAGCTGAGAAATCTCTTGTATCTCTTGATTTTAGAGGAGGGATGAAGATTCTGGGCTGCAAGAACTTGAAGGATGTAATAAACATTGTGTTTGGGAGCAATTGAACCTGCAATTATATTTGAATCATCTCCTCTTGCTCATTTCTCCAAAATTTTGTGTTGAGTTGGAGATCTGCTCTTGCCTCACTCAGCAGTTTAGCTCTTTTTGTCTTTCAGTTGGTATGTAATGAGTATTGTCAGGTCGAAAACTCTAAATGCTTTTGAGTTTTTGGCAAGATCCTTATTCTATTCAAACCTTTGGGGTATAGTTTCAAACGGATGTTATGATTGTCTTATAGGACAATATGACCCTATTCTTTGGTGGCTGGCCTTGCCTCCATGTAGACACGTTTGCAATGGTTCAGCGGCTTGTTAATCAGGGTTTAGCTTATTTTCTAAAGCACAGTTTCATGGAATCATCTGGTCATGACAAGGAAGAACTGCAATCTTTTCAGCAACTGTTCACGAAATTGAGTATCTGAAAAAGGAAGCTGGAAACATTAGTAGCATTAAGCAAGAGCTCGAGCATGCAAAGAGTGACTTAGCTGAGTTCTCATTTGGTTTGGAGAAAATAATCTAGAAATTTGGAGGGGCTGAGAGCAAATGTTAGTGTAAGATATCTATTCCAGTTTGAAAAAAGCTGGTCAAAGGACAAAGATCTAATTCTAGAATCTGACAATTCAAAGGCTAAAGCTCAGGAACTGGGTGTCAAACTGCTATGGGAACAAAAAGATTGCCAATGAGCTGTCAGCGAAAGCTGTATTACTTGAAGATCCAATTTGTATGATTCTGCCTCCATCAGATGTTATCCAAGAGCATATTTGAAGGACCTTCATGGCATCTGGTTGGTAGACGTCTGAAATTGAAACCATTGTATGCATTTTCAACTTATGTTTTAAGTTTTCCATTCACGGATGTTATCAATACATGCATATACTTTAAACATGGTATTCAGTATAGTCTTGACAGTGTAGTTGCTTATACAAGTCTTGTGTACAGTGGGCAGGAAGGAACTCTGCATTTCCCGCTGCTCCTTCTGCAGACCATGTGAGGTCCATGAGGAAGGGATCCAAATCACCAAATACATCAAGCCTCGTCCCAAAACAATAAAAGCTTTTAGCTGATTGGATCAATGGGATCTGGTACATTTTCAGTTTCTTCTGTTTCTGCTCTGCTTCTATTTATTTTGCATCACATTAAGTAGATGAATATTTTACAGTTTGCGTTTGCCCATCTCTAATGAGGGATGTAAGTGCTACTAAATCCCTCGAATAGTTGCTTACAAATATGTGATACACCTTTGAATCTCAGGGTATCTGGAAGTCGAATTTTGATGAGTCGTCCCGGAGAAAGAATAGGTGCCGTAGCCCTACCATCTGTTATTTGTGATAGAAGCCTCCAATCTTCCTGCATCAAACAAGTCCACAGTTCTTTACATGAATGGAAGTTGTACTTGTATTATAGATGTAAACTGGTTCGTTCTTGTTTTCTTGACAATCTCTATGCAATTATCTCACTCCGGGTTAGCAATTGGTGGTGAGACTGCTCCACTCTCAGTTGGACCTTTTACAGCTTGATTAGCATTATAACTATAAGCAGCTGGTTCTGGTCCATCAATAGATGGTTTAATAATGGTGAGAAATAGTACATTGTAGATAACGGAAATAAATAGGAGAAAAAACGCCGAGTACGCAAAGAAAGAGTCAGAATATTCTGGTGGTGGTTCCCTCATCATATCTCTATCTATGTCGGCCTTGGAATCCAAGTTGTTTGATGGAGAGACCCTCCTTATGCTGGGTGGTGAAGTTGCGTCTTTTATGGTGGTGAGGCTTTGAAGCTGGTTGTCAAGCTGTTTTAGAGCTTCTCGCGCCTTCTTTTTTTTATCCAATTCGAATTCAGAATCATTTTCAACAGCATTTAAAGGCTGCAGGAATGTCAAAGACTTCCTACTTCGTTTCGTGAACACTTTTTCATTGAATGAGGAAGAACCAATTTTACTGTGGTGGTGGTGGTGGAATTGCAGGAGCATGACTGACTTCTCGACCCAAAAATGAAAACAACAAGCTCAAGTGCTGAACTCATATGCACCAATTGAGATAACTGGGTATTCTATCTAGATATTACATAGATATATGTGGCTCACAATAACGCATGTGGCTCATGACTGATTTTGACATCATGAGTTGATTTTTTTTACACGGAAGAAGTAACCACGATTTTTCAGACTTCGGAAGCTTAGGACTACTGTCATCTTACTGAAATAGTTTCCGTCAATGAGTTCTGGCCACTTCTGTGCACTGGGCATGTAATACCTCTTTAGCAATGTATTGATCTTGTCTTGTAAAATTTCGTCTTGTTTTATAACCATTGTCTTGCAAAGTGCTGTCAGCCTGTCACAACTTGTTTACTTTTCTGTAACCAGTTGTGTTAGAACTGAAATGAGAAGGATCATACTGATTGCAGGCGGTCGGATGTGAAGGATTTCCATTGAGCACTGTGAGAGGAGACTGCAAAAAATACTTAGAACATAGTAATCATATTAGCTACCAATAAGTTGTGCATAATGAGATATCAAAATAAGAAAAATGAAAATAATAGGATTCGAAAAAAGAAGAAAAAATGACTGAATACGAAAAAGAATGCAAGAACTAAAATAAAATTGGTTAGATTAAGTTGCAGAACTCAGATTCATCTTTACTTTCTATCCCTCGTGCAGAGACAAAAGGTACAAGTCTCTAAGTGATTGTCTTTTCACCGGGCAATGACTAAATACAACCCGTACTTTAAATAAATACAACCCTAACTAAATACGACCCCTTCAAATATATAATTAGCTAAGGCCGGTTCCTATGGAACCCAACAAATTAACGCTTTTGCAATCCAACGTGGCCTAGCAAACTCAAAATTGGGCAGTGGGTATCGATGGAAAAAGCATCGACAGATGGAAAAATCATCGACGATTGAAATTCCATCGACATCGATGGAATTTGTATCGATGTCGATGATATTTCCATCTGTCGATTCTTTTTCCATCGATCAGATCTCGCTCCGATCCAACGGTCTAATTCCAAGCGCCTATTTAATGCATAAGAAAACGTTTTTGTTCTTCACATTCTTCATCACATTTGTCACATCAAACACAATTTTACTCCCCTGCAATCAGCAACTTCAGAATCTAATTTTCTCTCCAGCTCAATGGATTATGAACATGATTCTTCGGATTCTTCTGATGAAGAGATGCAAAGAAGAATGATTGATTTTGATTCTTATCAAAAAAGAATTCTTTAAATGTTGCAGGAAATTGATTCCGACTCTGATGAAGAAAGAGCGCAGTTTGACACTATGTTGGAGGTCTATACTGGCACAATACCTTCAGAACCTGAGCCAAAAGCGGTACGGTGTAGGCGATACACTTACCGTGATCGGGAATTCTACCATGAGAAACTGATGCATGATTATTTCAATGAAGACTGTGTGTATTCCGACCAAGATTTTCAGCTCGCTTCCGCATGCCCCGACACTTGACGAAATTTATTATTTCGGAGCTTGTAAGAGTTGAACCTCGATTTGATTATCAGTTTGATTGTCGTAATGTTAGAGGTCACAGTCCGGAGCAGAAGGTTACAGCGGCCTTGAGGATTCTTGGTTACGGTTGTCCGGCAGATTCCCTTGATGAGTACATCCGAATGGGCAAAACAACTGCCTTCAACTATCTCTCGTTGTTTTGCAAAATTATCATTGATCATTTCGGTTCAGAGTTTTTGCGCAGTCCCAACCAGACAGATATTAAAGAGATATTGAAAGTGAATACGGCGAGGGGTTTCCCTGGAATGCTCGGTAGTCTCGACTGCATGCATTGGGTGTGGCCAGGTTGTCCAACAATGTGGGCTGGACAATACAAGGTCATTACCCTAAGCCAACTGTCATTTTAGAAGCTGCGGCTACTGAAGATTGTTAGATATGGCATGCTTTTTTTGGTCTTCCTGGTTCGCAAAATGACATTAATGTGTTGCACAAATCGCCTCTTTTCGAAGACCTTAAGAAAGGCCGACCCCCCTGTTAATTTCAATATCAATGGACATCAGTACAGTAATGGTTATTATCTTGCGGATGGAATATATCCTAAGTGGTCAACACTGGTTCAAGCGTTTAGGGGAGTGCCGACAGGAAATACGGGTAAGGCAATGAGGCATTTCAACAGAATGCAGATGGCCTTCAGGAAGGATGTTGAGCGTGCCTTTGGAATTCTGAAGAAGAAATTTGCCATCGTTTGTGGTCCTTTCCGTGGTTTGAGTCCCCGTGAAATGCATAAGACTATGCTCACTTGCATAATTCTGCATAACATGGTAATCCAAGAAACTCGTCGTAATGCTACCTGGACCAACTATCCAGACGAGGACTTGAGGGAGGATGTTGTGCCACAACGGGGAATAGGTGCAAGGGACTATGCGCGGATGACGAATCACATTCGTAACCCAAATTTGTACGAAAGATTAAGGAGTGATCTTTGTGCACATCTTTGGGCAGAAGAAGGACGAAGATCTGCAGGACATGGTGGAGATGAAGAAGATGAAGATGAAGATGAAGAAGTTCGTGCTCCTCGCTGGGAAACAGCTGCTGCCTTTGAAGATGGATTGAATGAAGATGAAGATGATGATGATGATGATGAGGATTGAATTAATAATTGTTTTTCTTAGTTAACATGATGATTAAGTGGTTTTTTTTTTCTGTAATTTTTGCTTTGTTTTTTTTTTTTCTGTAATTTTTGTTTCGTTAGTATTAATGAAGATTAACTTTTATATAACTAGAGATTTTCATTAAAATTAAAGACAGTAATTACATTAAAGAGGGTGTGCCATGCCCTCTACAAAATATAGAGCCGTGTCGTTCCGATATAATTAGTAAAAAGAGTTTGCCAAGCCCTTTTGCAACATAAAACTTAAAAAAAAAAGTCCCGATATAATTAGTAAAAAGGGTGTGCCAAGCCCTTGCAAAAAGACCATCCGATGATGGTAACGCAATTGCCATTGTTGTTGAAAATCGGCAAACTGCAGATACTACTGATGATGATGATGATGATACACATTGCTGCCATTGATGATGTTGATGATGATGATACACATTCCTGCCATTGATGATGATGATACACATTCCTGCCATTGATGATGATGATACACATTGCTGCCATTAATGATGATGATGATACACATTGCTGCCATTGATGATGATGATGATACTTGATGATTGATGATGATGATGATGATACTACTGATGATGATACACACTTGCTGCCACTGATGATGATGATGTTGATACCCTTGCCGATGCGACCCCCCACTCCCCGTGAATGATAATGATGATGGAGATGCTACTCGTCCGCCCAAGGACTGACCTCCTCCGCTTCAACGTCAGATGCATTATCTGCATTGACGGATGGGATAGGAGCTGCTCCTTGAACGTCAGACTCAAGAGCGGCAAGCCGTTCAGCCTCCATCTGCCGTTTGATCCGCTCGAAGTCCATCTTCCAGATGTACAGTTGTTCATCATTCATGTTAGAGGTATTGGCATTCATGATTTTATGCTTATCATGGTTATGCACATACTTCTCCTGAGAGAGGCGACTTTTTTTTAGTTCACCGTTTAGAACCCTGCGTTCAGCCGATCGTTCCTTGGAAGTTTCCTTGAGGTGGGCAGTATAGGTATCCATGTTGAAGCCTTTCCCCTCAACAACAGCATCAGCCTTTGCTTGTCGTAGCTTCTTGGCCTGGTTCCTACCACACAACATCTGGAACTTCAGTGCATTTGCAGAAGCCTTCTCTGTTGTCATACCTCCTCCACTGCCTCCACTGCCTCCACTGCCACCACTGCCTCCACTGCCTCCTGCACCTTGTGACCCCATCTGTGTGGGAAATTGGGACGCAAAGGGCGAGGATGGAGTCCCCTGAGAGTTTGGCGAACCTTGATTGTACGGTGACGCTTTAGGAACCGACTTCAGCTTGAGAAGCATCTTTGGGTCATACTTAGGCAGCACTTTCAAGATATGGTAACACTCCTCGTAAGCAAATGGTTTCCCGTGCTCTCTCTTCCAGGCCTCGCGACACCTCCGTTCGACGTCCGTGTCTCCCTCCCCACTTTGTCTTCGACGTTCAGCCTGCACAATGGCGGCAACAAAGAGTTGCACCTGTGCGTTGATGGTCACGAAGTGGTTGCATAAAGAAACTTCCGTCCGGCAAGTGACATTCATTGTCTCCTGCTCGAACTGGTCATAGATGCTCCCCCAGAGTGTTGCCTTATCTTGATGAACACCGGCAATGGGATTTTCAGTAAAGCGGACATAATTAGAACATATGATCATGTCCTCCGATACGGTAAAAGATTGCCCGCGGCTACCCCTGCCGGTCTTTCCTTCTCCCATTTCTTGACTATCCTCATCGTACACTTCAGGATCTTATTGAGTAGATTGAGTAGCAACTTGTTTCCCCTTGTTTTTTGCTTTTCCCCGTGCCATATAAAAGGTGTGAACAGTGGAGGGCGTGTCTAACGCAAACAAATAGATAGCGGAGTGCGCAATTGTGGTAGATCTGAGAAAACTACTACAATTGTTGCAAAGGTGTGTTTTGAAAGGCATACAAATGAGGGTATATATAGCCTTCCTCAAATCTGAGCCATACATCTTATCGATGGAAATAATACCGACAATGGAAATTCCATCGACCTCGACAGAATTTGTATCTGTCGATGGAATTTCCATCGACGACACTATTTTCATACGGCATTGCAAAGTTGCAAATTTGCAACTTTGCAACGTCAAAACCCTTGTTTGCTAGGTCCATAGCCGGCCAAAATAGCCAAAATTTGTGTTATAAGTGTCCCATAGGAAGTGGCCTAACTACAACCCTATTTGCTTCTAAGAATTTTGTTAAATACAACCATGAAATATTTGACCCATCTAATCAAATATTTTGTTTCCTAAAAAACCTTTAAATATAATCTCCTAGCCTCACTTTCACAACCTTGCCAATCAAATCGATTAAAAGTATTAATCGATCAAAATGCCTGTAAAGTCCAAATATTGATTAGTTCAACAGAAAAGGGGTAGGTCTAGATTATATGATTTTAATTCTTGAATTTAGTTTTAGTTTTAGTTTTTTTTTTTTTTTTTGAAGCAAAGGCCTTTATATATTTTAGCTAATAAAGTACATGTGCAATATTACAAGGGCTAAACAAGTAACTCAGAGACAAGTAACGAAATAGCAACCAAAAAAACACATAAGTAGAACCAGTAGCCAGCTGAGAAACCAAGCCATGCACGATCATCCTGAAGTACTGAGCAGCATCGGCGGTAGACCCGTGTGTATGTGATGAATAGTAAGGAAAGCACCTAAATATAAGAGTATCCGTCACCAACTGACTAAGTAACCATTGAGGAACAGAATCCCAAGCATAATCAAGGGCCTGCAACTCCTCTAGACATCCACAAGAATGCCCACAACGTTTATTACGAGACACGTAATTCTCGTACTCCCCTTCAAGCAAAACTGCCAAAGGACCAAACTTGCTAAGAACCATGAAACTTTGATACTCCTCCAACTGGAACCTCCTTAACCACCACCAAGATGTGCGGATCTGTATCATGAAAAGCGGCGACACATGCAACAGGCTATAAAATCCCACTAACATAACTATTGTATCCAACATTAACACACCGAAGGAAATAACAAATCTAGTACCTGACACTCCTAAGAAACAAACACGACAACTAGCAGTTGTAATTACAACTATGAAACACTGCCAGACCATTCCATAGTGTAAAGGGAAGTATGGCATCACTTGGAAGTAGTTATCCTTTTTGTGACAGCTGTTAGGGCCACATATTTTCCCTGGTCCCAGTTATTATCTAACTCACTAACCGAACCACAAACGACAGAAACAATACGTCTTTTATCCTTCTCTTGTTGTCTACGTGTGTAGTGCCCCTGAAATCCCGTCAATGTCTCAATACGTGTTGTTTGGTTGAGCAAAGTAGCAAGAGACATGAGAACCGACCCTTTGTGAGTGGACTCAGTCGAACTCTGTAGATGGTGAAAAATGAGAGAGGGTCAAAATTGTCAAAAACACTCTCGAAACCATGTCTTATTAAAGGCAATCGCCTATTCAGGTTCATCTCTATAGCTCAGAGTGCAACCCATTCCATGAGCTGAATAAACTCTCTATGAGCTCTCTCTTATAACTCTGGTGGGGAGGGTAATATCATAGTGCAGTACTAATAACCTCACCAACATATTAAACCCATTGATCTGCTTCATGTCGACACCCATCTCGATATCAGAACCAGGCCGCTTAATGGTATACGGTGAAGAGTTAACAGAGAAGTATCCTCATGGATTTCCTCTTGATACGACTCAACATACGAGTCTTGATGCAAACCTCAGGAATATTGAAGCTCCAGGCCGGTCCAGAGCTCTCTGAGAGGCATACAACAGCCTAAGCAGGCTTAAGCAGACCTAATCCCGAGTTCAGGATGGTCTAGCATACCATGGATAA
Source organism: Papaver nudicaule (assembly GCA_023529015.1). Lineage (NCBI taxonomy): Eukaryota > Viridiplantae > Streptophyta > Magnoliopsida > Ranunculales > Papaveraceae > Papaver > Papaver nudicaule. The sequence continues at coordinate 70,044 of JAJJMA010315589.1, forward strand.
ACACGCCATGACTTCAAGTGTGTTGTAGCATAAGCACTCACACCACGACTAAGGCACAGGCTGCCCCAAAGTCGAGCTTGGCCAGATGCCAAAACCATAACGCCACATAGCATGGCACCACAAACCATGAGTCACCATGGA
>JAJJMA010315589.1:70194-99990 GCA_023529015.1 Papaver nudicaule
GCCTTGGCCAAAGACCAAGGCCGTAGCCTCCTAGGCTATGGCGCTAACACTTATGGCCTTGGCCAACAGCCAAGGCCACTCCTACACTCGTGTCCCGGAGGCACCACGCTCATGTTGGTCGCGACAATTAGTCATACGACTCTACTCTACTCAACTCAACTACGCAATATCAGCGTATCACTCACTCGAGACATCAACACATCACACGGGGGGATAACTTTAGGGGTATTGGTCTGGCGGTCTATGGCAGTTGAAAGAAACTGATGGAGATAGTGGACAGTTACGAGAAGATGGCGCGAGTGGGCATGTTCTACACGACTCAGGCAGTTGCAGAAACCAACTCATGTCCTCCACTCCCCCACTCTTCCACGACTTCTACCTTCTCTGTCGAGAGATCAGGGTAAGTTCAAAACTATAAATAGAGGCTTCCTCTATCTTCCAAGGCAGAACGTTCAGAACAGCTAGAACACAGAAACAGAAACAACAACATCAGAGCCTCAGAGAAAACACACCTGAGTATCCAAAAACGTTTCTAGCCTTGGAGATTTCCAGTCGACTTCACGACGGAGATCTTGAACTCTTACACCCAAAACATATCCTCAATCTGATCTCATGTTTTTTCGTTGTTTCCCTCCCTAGACCAACCTCTATCCTTTCTGTGACCGAAGCAAGACGGGAACGGCCATTTTCTTGGTTTAGGCTTGTCTTGTTCGACTTTGATCTCCGAGCACTACGAAAGTACCCAGAGACGGTATATTGTTTTTGCAGGTAAAAACAAACTCAATTCTTTGTCGACAGCTATAACTGCCGGTATATGTTCTACCAGAATCCACCTTCCTGTGAAAGTTCGTTGCATGGATTTAATGAAGATAGACTCCACCAATATGACGAGACCATCCCTAACAGAACCTGGGAAATGAAGATACATCAGAAATCTCCCCAATCGGATCCAAAACGGACTTTGGTAGCAAATTGTACAGAATCTGTATGTAACCAAATACAACACATCTATGGCGGGTTGCGCAATTGGGGGTATCAAACCCCTGAATAAATTGTCGTGGATAGAATAATTTATAAGACCACTACCAGTTGGACAACTGGCCTCCATTGCAGGCGAAGAAACACCAGCCAAACCTAGTTCTATGGTGAACCACAAAGCGGAAGGCATGTCATTTAACCCAGTTAAATTGGGAAGAGAGATTTCCAAAGAACATCCTCCATTACACGATCTAAGATGGACAGAAGTACACTTAACCATAATAAAAACAAATAAACCAGAGAGAGGCCTTTTAACAAACATATGACAGGCGCTAAAACAGGAAAAAGCTAGAACGAGATTCAAGCTTTCATCAGCGCAGCCATATATATTATCAAACACAAAAAAGAGAAATTCAGTCATAGTAACGCCACTAACCCAAAGAAACATAAACCAGAACTTGATTTGCTTCTGGTTCTTCTTCTTCTTCTTTCCCATCACAAATACTTCACACCTTCTTCCCTTTAGTTAGGTAACCACTGTTAATCGTTTCCAGTAATCATCATGTGAATGGAAAGTAATCAAACTGGGGAAGAAAAGAAAATTTAGGTAGGAATCGGGTAGATTGGGGTTAGCTCAGTCTTACCCGCGATTCACAGAGCGTTTTGTGTTGTAGGAGACAGTCAGAACATAAATATGAGGGACTAATCTGAATTTAGTTAATATATCATGATGTTTATGGATAAAAATTGGAAAAGCTTGAATGATTATGTTAATGCATAATTTCGGATGGACACGTGGCGCCATCTCCGGAGGTTACGTATGGAGGCAACGAGAACTGTGAAGGATAAAACCATACCTCCGAAAAGCAACATCTCATCACGAGACGATGAAATCCAAGGGAGGAGATCGAAGGATCATCGACCTAGGATACTAGGAGAAAGAAGACACGTTAAGGAGTAGTCACACCGCATTTAATGATGTTGACAGCAGGACAGAAGTTGTCTGTCGATAGGGGATTGGTCCAGATAGCTATGGAGAGCAGAAACCTCGACCAATGAGGAGCCAACAACGTATGAATACAACAGGATCCTCCACATATTAGTACGACGGGCTGGGATTGGATGATAAAGGCGGTCACCGAAGATGGACGATCCAGCCAAGGAACAGCAGGAGATTGAAGCAACCAGGGGTAGCAAAGAGCAAAGCCCCTGAGAGTACTATAAATATCCCCCTTCATCAGCAGTTTTGGGGGTCGCAGAATTTGGGAAAGGATAGCTAGGAGTGAGAATACTTGGATAAACATTCTCCAGATTCCATTTGGCCTCTTTTCATTAACAAATCGAAGTGACTTATAGTGTAATCCAGAGGGAGCTTTATTGATTTGATATAATAGAACAACGATTTACCCCCGAGGACGTAGGCACAAGGCTGCTGAACCTCGTTAAATTGTTGTGTTGATTATTGTTTCAGTTTGATCTGTTGTAATTAACTTTGTCGACGATTATCTTCAAAGTAATATCTTGATTGCCGTCTGTAGCCAACTTGGATCATAATAACCAACGATAATACGTTCAAACTCACGAACTAATCTACGGTTGTTAACGAACAAAGGCCACTAACGATTTAAGCAATCTAACCTCTAACAATTTTTACTTGAAGTATGATATGGGAAAATTAGTATCAACAGATTACACATTAACGAGCAACAAACTGTAATGGTTTGTTTAACAACCAATACTGACAGCGGAATCAACAGATAATGAAATAATCAAGGAATTGAAATAACAAAACTAAAAAGATAAACTGCAATAGATTCAAAATGTAAATAACTGATAATGAAAACTAGGGTAAGCCATAGCTTAGCCGATGGTGACAACCAGAGAGAAATATCTTGATAAGTTCAACAACACATAGAGAGATAGATATAGGCTAACGACTACAACAATCACACCAAACGCATGTGGACACGTGCTCCTCTCTCATATGCTCAGACGAAAACCCGTAACGCATCCAAGGAGGATAACGCCAAATGCGACCAGACGATAAGGGGGAACCACAAAACTCACAAACTTGTCAGTCACATGACAATACCTCCCTCTCAAAAGGTTCTTTGTCCTCAAGGAAGGAAATCTCTGAAATGAGCTTTAATGTGTAAGGTGTCTTCCCAAGTAGCATTCTCAGGAGCTGAATTAGACCACTGCACCAAAACTTGTTCCACTGGCAGACCATTCCTTTCAATCACTCTGGTATCCAGCACTGAGTCATGTTCCACCACAATCTGGCCTTCATGATCAACAATGGGTAGAGATGGTGAAGGAACATGTGCATTGCCAATCCTCTTCTTCAACTGAGAAACATGGAACACCGGATGGATCCTAGCTGATGTTGGAAGTTGTAATTTGTATGTTACAGCTCAAATCTTCTGAATGACAGGAAATGGCCCATAATACTTTGCAGATAACTTGAAATTTTTTCTAAGAGAGACAGAAGCTTGCCTATATGGTTGAAGCTTAAGATAAACCAGATCACCCACTTCAAAATGCCTGTCAGTTCTCTTAGCATCAGCAAACCACTTCATTCTTTCCTGGGCCTTCAGTAAATTCTCTTTTAAGAGAACTAACATTTCATTCCTTTGTTGTATGTATTCTTCAACTGCTGCAACAGTAGAAGTGGATTCACAGGGAAAAGCCAAATGAGGAGGGGAATACCCATACAAGGCTTTGAAAGGTGTCATCTTTAAGCTGGTGTGGTAGTTATTGTTGTACCACCATTCAGCTAATGGCAACCATTTGACCCGGTGTTTAGGCTTGTGTCCAATAACACATATGAGATAACTTTTCAAACAGGAGTTTACTCTCTCAGTTTGTCCATCAGTTTGTGGATGGTAAGCAGTGCCGAGCTTCAACTGAGTACCCAGAGTCAGAAAAAGATCTTGCCAGAACATGCTAGTAAATACCTTGTCTCTGTCAGAAATGATGGAAACTAGCAGGACATGTAACTTGAAGATGTTGTTGATAAACTCTGTGGCAACAGTTGCAGCTGTATAAGGATGATGCAAGCTGATGAAATGAGCATACTTAGTTACGCGATCTACCACCACCAACACAATAGATTTCCTGTCACTCATGGGTAATCCTTCAATAAAGTCCATGGGGATACTCAGGAATGGGCAATGGTTGAAGCAACCCAGCTGGATGAGTTAAGTCTCCTTTATTTCTCTGACAGATATCACACTGAGCAATAAAAAGAGTGATATCTTTTTTCATACCTGGCCAATAAAAATAAGTTTTTTCTTTAAGATATGATGCTTGAATACCAGAGTGTCCCCAAAGAGTTGAAGAATGAATGGACTTCATAATTTGTTGTCTGATGTTGGCATTGCATCCCACATAAAGCCTATTCTTGTACCTAATAATGCCTCCTGAATAAGAAAAATGAGGGACAACATCATCAGTCACTGAAAATTGAGGAATGAGATGGTGTGCCATTTTATCTTCCTTGTAGCTATCCACAATATCTTGAGTCCAAGAAGGACTAGAAACAGCTAGCTGGTTATAAGACCCTGTCGAATGTTCTCTTCTAGAAAGAGCATCAGCAACCTTGTTCTCAACCCCCTTTTTATAACTGATTTCATAATCAAATCCCAAAAGTTTAATCAGCCATTTTTGTTGCAGGCCAGTAGTAATCTTCTGATCTAAGAAAAATTTAATACTCTGGTGGTCAGTTCTTATAATGAAATGATGACCCTGCAAATAATTTTTCCATCTAGTGACTGATTGAACAATGGCCATAAGTTCCCTCTCATAAGTAGATAAACTTCTTGCTTTTGGTCCTAAAGGTTTGCTGAAAAAGGCAATTGCTCTATTCTGCTGCATTAGGACAACTCCAATTCCAGTCCCAGAAGCATCAGTCTCAATAATAAAAGGAAGAGAAAAATCTGGTAAAGCCAGCACTGGTGTGGTGGTCATGGCCTTTTTGAGCTGTTGGAACGCTTGAGTTGCTGCAGTGGACCATGCAAAAGCATTCTTCTTCAACAGATCAGTGAGAGGTTTACTAATAATTCCATAACCTTTAACAAATTTCCTGTAATAACCAGTAAGACCCAAAAAACCTCTCAGTTCTTTGATAGTCTTTGGAATAGGCCAATTAACCATGCTCTCAATTTTTGATGGGTCAGCTACCACCCCATGAGCTGTAATAATATGACCCAAATACTCCAACTCTTGTTGGGCAAAACAACACTTAGATTTCTTAGCAAAAAGCTGGTGATGTTGCAGAAGCTTGAGAGTAGCCTCTAAGTGAGAAACATGTTCTTGTAAACTAACACTGTATACTAAAATGTCATCAAAGAAAACCAAAACAAACTTTCTCAGAAAAGGTTGGAATATCTCATTGATTTAGGCCTGAAAAGTAGCAGGAGCATTAGTAAGACCAAAAGGCATAACTCTGAACTCATAGTGACCCTGATGAGTCCTAAATGCAGTCTTGGGAATGTCAGGGGTATGGACTCTAATTTGGTGGTACCCTGACCTAAGATCCAGCTTTGAAAAATACTGAGCTCCCTGAAGTTCATCTAACAGCTCATCAATAAAGGTTATAGGGAATTTATCCTTAACTTTGATGTTGTTTAACCTTCTATAATCAACACAAAATCTCCATGTGTTATCCTTCTATTTGATCAAAAGGATAGGAGAAGCAAAAGGGCTATGACTTTGTTGGATAATACCAGATGAAAGCATTTCAGAAACCAGGTTTTCTATGACAGATTTTTGAATATATGGACACTTATAGGGTCTCATATTTGGTGGTTCAGAGTTGGGTTTCAAAGTGATTTTGTGATCCAAACTTCTTTGAGGAGGTAAGCTATGTGGCTCAGTGAACACCACATGGAATTTATCCAGTAATTGAGAAATTACAGGAGGAATAGGTTGTTGTTGTATTGATGTAGAAACTGAAAAAAGTTGGCCCACAATGCCATGGGTTTCTTAAAGAAGTCTTTCACAGCTGAACTGGTCATGTACAAAATAGAAGGGTTGCTAGAAGCACCAGTGAGAGTAATTTTTTGTCCCTGATAATGAAAATAAATAAGCAATTTAGAGAAGTTGAGTATAATATCACCTAATTTCCTTAGCCAGTCAGCTCCCAACACCATATCACAACCCCTAAGAGGTAATAATCTGATATCCTTACAAAATTTGTAGCCCTGCATAGTCCATTGCAACTGACAACATAATCCAGTACTGACAGTTTTAACACCATTAGCAACAGTTACCAATAAATGTTGAGTAGGATGTATAGTACATTGGAGAGAAACAGCCAAATCAGTATCAATAAAACTATGAGTGCTGCCAGTATCAATAAGGACAGAAATAGCTCTTTTCTTAAGAAGCCCTGGAATTCTCAGTGTTTCAGCTGACACAGTACCAGTGAGAGCATGAAGAGAAACCTCCATATCAGATTCCATTGGAGAGTTCAGTACATCATGGTAAGTTTCTTCTGACACATCAGTGTCCTCTGAATCAATGAGTTCCGATACAACCATATATAGAGTTTTTGACTTGCACACATGGCCTCTAGCAAAAACCTCATCACAGTAGTAACACAGACCTTTTTCCCTTCTAAGATTCATCTGGTCATGACTAATTTTCTTAACTGGAAAGGATGATGGGCTAGTTTTAGAGATGTTGGTAAATTGCTTTGGTGTGGAGGTAGGAGAAAAATTAGTAATAATTGGTGTGTGTGTGTGTGTGGGGGGGGGGGGGGGGGGGGGCGAAAAATTAGAAGCATATTGAGGTCTTAGGGTTTGAAATGAATTTTGAAATGACCTAACACTTGGTTTACTGACCTTGTTTTGTAAAGCTACAATTTCTTGCATTCTAGCCAGAGCATAAGTATGAGCTAGGGTAGTAGGATTGTGCATTAATACTTGTGTCCTGATTTCATCTTTCAAGCCACTAATAAAACTCTTAACAAAATAATTCTCTGACAAGGAAGGGTTACTCATAAGCATGAAAGATTTTAAAATTTCAAATTGCTCCAAATATTCATCCACTGAATCAATTTGAGACAATTTATTGAAATTTCCTATAAAATTGTCCTGAGCAGGATTCTCAAATCGCATACATATATTATCAGATTTTTTTTTTCCAGTTCATAAGGTCCTTACCCACACGGAAATGATTGAACCACTGATCTGCTTTGCCGTCCAAGTGAATAAAAGCAAACGTCACTTTCTGATGTTCATCAATCTGACGAAGTTGAAAATATCGCTCACATTTCTGAACCCAGCTGCGAGGATTTTCACCATTAAACCTTGGAAATTCTATCTTCACCGTCTGTTGGAGAGAGTTGGTGTCTCTAGTAGATAGTACATAATGTGAAGGATGAGGACCAGGAGATTGAAATCCAGAGTAAGAAGGAGAACCTGGTGACTGTTGAGGAAAAAGTTTGTGAGCGTCACTGATCTGTTTCTGTAATGCTTTGGTGCTATTCAAAATTACTTCATCCAACTTGAGCTGGTTGTTCTTCGCCGTTTCATCAAGCTTATTTTGATTCTCTTTAACAGATTCATCAAAAATGATTTTATACTTCTTCATTAACCCTTCCATCAACTCCGAGTTTGTCAAATTTCTTCTATCATCATTCTCTTTGGAATCCTTGAAGAATTTATCGAGCTTATCACCTATCCCTATTAACTGATCACTAAGTTCAACCAATTTGTTGTTGACCTCCAAAAATTTAATGGTTGTACCATCTTCCAGAGATTTGGTACGATCTTCCAACGATTTAGTACGATTTTCGATTTCTTTCTCTGTTGCGGTTCAAGTAGTTGTTGAACCTCAAAAAGGAGGGGTACCGAAATTCTACCAACTTTTCGTTTTGGCTCGTGAGTCTTATGGTTTAAGTCTGGACGATCTCAAAAATCAATATCCAAACTTATAACTGGAGTTGTTAGACCTCGACAAAGATTACTTTGGAGTCAACTCGACAGTTATGCAATAACGTACTACTTGGTGCTTTAATTATAAATCAGAGTTATAATGCGGAAAGTAACATTTCCAAATAGCACAAGGGTCCAACTTTGGAATATCATATCTAATTCAATTTTGATCGAAATGAAACATGCTTTAACAACCATTCTCACCAATCGTATGCATCATTTTTCAAAGGAAATCATGAAATCAAAAGGCTTTTGACTGCATTCCTTCTTAATCTTCCTGTTACTGATTCCAAGTTTTTCATGTGTAGTATTATCTGTGTTACAATGTAGCTACTACGGTTTTCCGTGTTCTAATGGATCCCTTCCTTACGCATCTTTATAATCTTTAAGTTTCTTCAAATCTCATTTCATAGTTTTTTCAGTGTTCTAATGGATCTCTAACAAACCTTTCTTCTCCCATTGCGTTTGCAGGAAGATGGTTGAACTTTCAATGGCGTTTGCCACAATCTCTGTCATGGCGTTTGCGTTTGCAGCCACTGGTGTAATACTAGTTTTAGCTAAGCAGTTCGAGCGTTTGCTCTTATGGTTGTTCATCTCTCATGGAGGTTTTGATGGTATCTCTACCTTCATCTCTGAGTCAAGCATCCGATTCAAAGGTCTTTTTTTGGCGCTTCTCTTGGAAACTCAGATTTTCAAAAATCAAGGTCAAAAAATGGAATGTTTTGAGAAAATATAGGAAAGTTTCAACTGGTAAAAGATTCGCATTAATCTCTCTATGCATAGTTACCCTGTTATGCACAAGCCAGCTCATAGAGAAAATATTGCATAGCCGATATACCAGGGAACAGAATATGAGGGTAAATAAAAAGCAAAGCTCAAAACCCTATTCAACATCTTCTGCAAACCCTAAAAGAGAATTCGCAAAGTCCAACAAGATGGAGGCATCAGCTACAACTTCAAGTACAACAAAGGAAGTTACACAGATTACGGACAAACTTCAAGAAACTAAGATTGATAATAGAAAGGGAGTGATGGTTCAGTATGAAGAGGAAGAAGAAGATTCAGAAATAAGCCTAATAGGAACAATCTTTGCAGACAGAAGGATAACTAGCAGGATGGTGGAAAGGCATATTGGTCGCACATGGGATTTTATTCCAGAAGGTGAAGTCTTGATTGCTGAAATTGAAAGGAATGTAATGGTGTTTACTTTCCAGAGTTGGGATGTAGTAAAAACTGTATTTCAAGGAAGGCCATGGAGCATTGACGGTAATATGGTGCTTGTTCATTTATATGATCCGACGGCTACATATCAAGAATTGGATTGGGATACGCACGAGTTTTGGATATGGCTAGACAAGTTATTGCCTGAACACAGGAATCATAAGGCTGTTAGGGACATGGGAGCTACAGTAGGAGAGGTTATAGATGTTGACCCTCCAACAGGAAAGCCAGCAGCAGGTGAATGCTTTAAAGTCTGTGTCAGAGTCAATTTAAGCTCACCATTAATGAGAGGTGCACTTGCTAAGACTAGAGCTAAAGTAACTAAGTGGTATCGCTTCTTTTATGAGAAACAACCACATAGAATCTGCAAGGAATGCTATGTAATTAAGCATGACAGGAATAAGTGCAAAGACAACAAGCAGAGAATGGAAGAGTTGCAAGAAGTGCCAAGGCAGTTTGGTCCAATAGTCACAGCTGCAAAACAATTTAATATGCAGATTAGTGCCACACCAACTCACAGAAACCCAAGAGGAATTGCTAAGCATATTCCATTCATTCCACCAAAGGATGGAATCAAATATCAAGAAGAAGAGGAGAACACAAAGCCTACAGAAGATGTGGAGATGTCAGATTCCGTTAATGCAAGAGCTGTAAAACGTCCAAGAGCTATTACTACCAGAGATGTAGGAGACACTTTCACTGCTCCTGAGATGAACAACCAAAACGAACTCGCATCAGTGGCAACAGTCATGCAGAGTGCTCCAGTTGTGGGAAAGTTCAACCATGAGATGCAGGCCAATGGGAATCCTAAGGTAAAATTAAGTAATAATCAGTTTTATCTGTTATTAATACTTGCTAAATCGCAAAAGTTTCTTTTCTGTGTTTTTAATTTTTCATTTAAAGTTTTATCTGTTATTAATACTTGCTTTTGTCAACTACTTCTAGGTTTTAATTCTTGTGCATTTATATTGGTACTCATTGCATTTATTTCATTGGCTTTTAATTTTAATCATTGTAGTTCTGTAGTTTGCCGTCTTATCATTGCATTCTTAATTAGTACTCTATATTATAGTTCCGCATATTCTAGACTCCCACAACTTTTACATGCATTGCATCCTGGTACTCACCAAGTTTCCTGTGTAGAACCCATACCATCTAGTTCATTCAGTATCAAAAAAACCATGAAAGTTCTCAGCTGGAACGTACAAGGATTTAGATCAAGTACTACTAGAGATCATCTTCGAAGTATCATACGAACTCAAAACCCAGATATTGTATTCCTGTGTGAGACTAAACTAAGTGAAGTTCTCTGTAAACCTTTACTTAAATCTTTCTCCTTTCCTAATTCAGCTTATATTGAACCTATTGGTCTTTCTGGAGGACTGGTAATCCTATGGAAAGACGGTTTCACCTTTGAGATTGTTGGCGCAGATGACAACATGTTCTACGTCCTAATACAACATGACTTAAGCAAACCGGAATGGTTATTGTCATGTATGTATGGCCAGACGAACTATCAGAAAAAGAAAAGACAATGGAGCTATATCAAAGAACTAGGGGACCAAGTAAACCAACCATGGCTGTTAATGGGTGACTTAAACTTTCATCTGCTGGATAACCAGAATGGTTGCTCGTCCTCAATTGATAGCTGGGTTAATTCAGTGGTACTTGCTAGTGGTCTGGAGGATTTGGGATATAATGGCAGAGACTATACGTGGACACGAAGTAATATAGGCACTGGTGAGAGAAGATCAAGAATAGATATGGCCCTTGGAAATGCAGATTGGATCCGAATTTTCCCAAATTCAAAGCTCTTCCATCTTACACAAATAGGTAGTGATCACTGCCCTATTCTATTTGTTGCTGACACAGAACAAGCACATTGTTGGAAGCCATTTAAATTCTTCTTTACCTGGCTGTCGGATAGTACATGTGCTGAAACAATTAAGAAGGCTTGGTCCACTCAAGTTAAAGGTTCACCTGCTCAACAACTTCTGACAAGACTCAAGTACGTAAGAATAGAACTCTCCAAATGGAACAAAGAACACTTTGGAGACATAAATCAACAAATAGTCAGAATAGAAACAGAGCTGGATTTGATACAGCAACAACCACCATCAGATGCTGCTCATAATCAGATTGTCCTCTTAAATGAAGACTTGAACAGATGGAATAAAGTTCAACATGATTTTTATATGCAGAAATCCAGAGATAGCTTCATGAAGGACATGGATAATAACACTAAGTACTTTCACACCATCACCAACAGAAGGATGGCACGAAACAACATTGATTCCTTACAGGATTCAACTGGTGTTTGGCTCACAAACAGAGATCAAATTGCTTCACACTTAACCCAGCACTTTCATGGTATTAGTACATCTAATAATCCAGTACATACTGATGACATTTTTTCTGTTCTACCAAGGTTGATAACTGAGGAAGACAACATGCTTCTTCTTAAAGCTCCAGACAATGAAGAAATACATAGTACACTGAAGTCCATGGAAAATTGGAGTGCACCTGGACCGGAAGGGTTTCAAGCTGGCTTTTACAAATCGCAATGGTCCATTGTTGGTGAGGACATCTACAACATGATCAAGAGGTTCTTTACTTCGAAGCAAATGCCAAGACAAGTTAACAAGACCTTTATCTCATTAATTCCAAAGAAGAAAAAACCGTTAACACCTACTGATTACCGGCCAATTGGCTTGTGTAACACATCGTATAAGATGATTTCCAAAATCCTTGTTAACCGTATGAAGCCACTGATGGAAAAAATCATTTCACCGTACCAAGCTGCCTATGTTTCAGAAAGGTTAATCAGTGATAACACAGTGATAACACAGTTATAGCACAAGAAATAATCCATTCTATGAAGAAGATAAGAGGTCAAGATGGGTGGTTTGCATTAAAGCCGGATATGAGCAAAGCGTTCGATAGACTAGAATGGTCTTTCCTCAATCAGGTTTTGCTCTCTTTTGGATTTGATGAAGAATAGTGTAATCTCATCCATCAATGTGTAAGTACCACCACTCTCTCTGTCATTCTTAATGGCTTACCATGTAATGAGTTCCAACCAACAAGAGGAATAAGGCAGGGAGATCCTCTCTCTCCATACCTTTTCATCTTGTCTATGGAGTTTTTGTCGAGAAAACTTTCTGAAGCTCAAAACAACAACTCCATTCCCGGTATTAAAGTGGCTGCATCTGCTCCAGCCATTAATCATCTGCTCTCCGCAGATGACTGCTTGATCTTTACTCAAGCAAACACTGATTCTGTCAGTTGTCTACTTCAAGTTCTAGAAGAATTCAGTACTCATTCAGGTCAGCTGATTAATTTTGAAAAATCGGCTGTCCATTTTAGTAAGAAAACAAGTGCTATCCGTGTAGAGGAGATAACTAGCCTACTTGGAGTAAGGAAAATGACTGCTAAGGAAAGGTATTTAGGCTCACCACTGTTGCTTGGTCACTCCAAACAGGAAGCCTTTAAGGAGATACAAGAGAACTTCCAGAGAAGATTATCAAGTTGGAGTTCTAAAACTCTAACACAGGCGGCAAGAACAACTATGGTCAAGCACGTGCTAGACTCCATCCATGTTTATCAAATGGGCACTTTCCTTATGACTAAGGATATCATCAAAAGCTTAACTGCTATGGAGAGAAGATTCTGGTGGGGGCATAAAACAAATCATGGGGCAAATCTGGATGCTTGGCACAAGTTATGTAAACCAAAGAATCAAGGCGGACTAGCTTTCAGAGAACTTGAAATTCTGAATATTGCTCTTCTCACTAAGCTGTCGTGGAGAATGTGTACTCAACAGGACCAACTTTGGGCTCAAGTTCTTAAAGCCAAATACTTCGATGCTGGAGATCCTATACATTATCCTACTCCACCAACAGATACTTCCTGGCTATGGAAAGGAGTTGAAGAGGGACTTAAAGTTGTAAGAAAGAATGTTTTCATGGAAGTTAATAATGGTAGGAAGACTCGCATTTGGCTAGACAGATGGATAGTGGGTATGCATAGTCCACCAGTCAGTTCACATTCCATGGCCTATCAACTGGTATTCGTAAGTGAGCTATTAATACCAAACTCAGGTAGCTGGAATGTTAATCTCCTGCACACTCTCTTCCATCATCAGACGGCACAGAGTATCCAGTCGATGTTCATGGATATTGAGAAAGAAGATCAAATGATATGGATGCCTAATAAAACTGGAAATTTCACGGTGAAAAGCATTTATAATCATCTGGCACATAATAGGCAAGTGGTACAAATTCATGGCACTGATGATAAGATCTGGAAGGCACTTTGGAAGTGTGCAGTTGCACATCGAATCAAGACTCACATATGGAAATGCATTAGAGGTATAGTTCCAACAAGAGTCAGGCTCTCAAGGCATATACCAGGGATAGAAGGCCAATGTGGTCTATGTGCAGAACATGATGAAACACTGGAACACGTTTTATTTGAATGTCTGCACTCTAAAAAAGTATGGGGGATTCTCAAGGTTAACATAGAGGCAGTAAAAAGTCAGTATGTATCAGTGCAGAGCTGGGCAATTTCTTGGTTCACAACTACACCTAATCCTACAGAATCTTTGTCACAAGCTGATCTCTATATTCGTATGATAGGGAGCTGGGTTCTATGGAAAGATCGATGTGAAGCCATATATCAGGGAGTTACTCTTAATCCCATTAAGTATGTTAGGAGAATTAATTACTACCTTAGTTCGTGCCTACCTGTGCATAATCCCAACCCCTCACATACAACAACCACAACAAGCACTGCATTAGGCATCTCTAAGTGGCAACCTCCACCTTTAGGAATTGTGAAGATAAATGTTGATGCTTCTTTTGATCTCATTACTAATGAATTGGGAACTGGTCTTGTGCTTCGTGATTACACAGGTCTTTGTGGAGGAATCAAGGGCTCATACTCAGACAGAGCGCTAAGTGCAGAAGATGGGGAAAGCATGGCTGTCAGGGAGGCGATTCTCTGGGCACAAAGCAAAGGATTGGACAGCGTGCATATAGAAGCAGATGCCAAAGTGGTGATTAAAGCTATCACGGAGGACAGTTCAACATCGCACTGGGATATCAGAAACATCATTAAAGAAATAAAACATCTAGCTGGTTTTTTTAGACTCTGTAGTTTTGGTTTTGTTAGTAGAGACGATAATCAAGTCGCGGATAATATTTCTAAGTTTGTAAGGCAGTCTAAAATTCATCTAAACATGCCAGACTCTTTCCCGGTTTTTGTTTCAGATTTTTTGGCTAAGGATTCTAGCCAAGTTTCTCAAGATTAATAAAATCCAGACATTCGTATCAAAAAAAAAAAAATGCGGAAAGTAAAAGCACACAAGACACCAGAGATTTTTTTAACGAGGAAACTGCCTTGCAGAAAAACCTCGGGACCTCGTCCAGTTTGAACACCGCCCAGTACAAACTGACTACAAACACTAGCCTACTATAAGACTTCGGTCTGGGATGTAGCAGAGACCAACTCAAGCCCTCCAAGCGAATTGGCTACTGTCGCCTTCCTTACGTCACTCGATCCCCCACAGATCGTCACGCACTTGATTCCCCCAGCTGATGTCCTTTACAGGCCTAGGAGTTGCTTTGACCGCTGTCAAAGGCTTGTGTCAGCAATACTGGCTTTTCAACCAAACTGTTGACATATGGTGTAACTGTCCTCTATCAGTTTACCATACATAAGATGACTTCCTTCGGATTGTTAAATCCAGGTCATACGGAAATCTACTTCTTGAACCGGGGCTGACACGCAAACCAAGTAAGCAATGCCCAATTCGAATCTACCTCAGTTATACACGAAGAACCACTTAAGGAACTTGTATAACTGGAGCCAACTAGGTCTTACAACACCGAGTGCAGCCGTGCGTTGCTACCTTTCCAACCTTGTTGAGTAACGTATCAGTTCTTGAATAGCCGTATATCAGAAGAGACGGACTTTAGAATAGACAAGAACGTGATCAGGTTACCAAGGTTACAAGTTAATCCGATTTCAACCAAAGATGGTTTCAATCTCCTACCTGTGCTTCCCAACTCTCAAGAGAAGTCTTTATAGTCGTAGGGAGTTCCCAGAGGAGCTGCAACCTATAGAGGATGACTATACCACAACAAGCATTCACCGAAGTGAAAAGAGTTTACGCTACCTTCCCTAAGGACCTTCACGTATGCTTGATGCTTGCGGTATTTTCCGTAGACACCTATTTATAGCACTCAATAAGATAGGTTGCTTTGGAATAAAGCAATCAATTACTTGTCCCACAAGTTAGGGAAACCCTAAACTTGGCAACCAAGTAATAGAGATTAATCTCAATTAGAATTCTTTTTAGAGTTATCTGCCAAGTGTTTTGTTAGCTCAAAAACACTTCAAGATAGAAATCCAACAGACCAGAGATAATCTTATCTTATTGACTCATTGAGGATCGTTAGATGGAACACAAAAGATATTCTGTATAACCAAGTCCATCTAAGAGATAAAGGAGTTTTGGAATTTGACTCAGAGTGAAATTCTAGGAGAATATTCACTAAATCGACAACCAACAAAGTGACCGACATTCCGGTTTGCGAACTGGTTCGCGAAATGTTCAGCACTTCGAACTCAGAAGAATTCCGAGTTTCAGGTTTGCGAACCGGTTCGGGAACCGTCCACCTGTCAGATTTCGTCAAATCTGGATTCCGCTGGAAGTACTGGGCTGAGCCAGAACTTAGACGTGAGAACGTCCTCAGCTGTGATCCATGGACTCTTTGCTCAAGAGTACTCCTTTATATTCATCCATATCCAACTAACAGTTTGCAAGCAAACCATTGTAATGGACACATGGCACCGAATCTGTCTCATACATTCTTGTACTCACAGTAATTTGTGGGATCAAATACTGGTCATGACACAAGGCCACGTTACACAAGAATACGATCTCAATCGCTATTATCACTACTAAAGTAGTCGACTATTTCGAAAGAATAGAGAAAGTAGAAATAAAAGAATATCCATAAAGTCATAACTCCTACTAACCTTTTATCGATGAAGAATAATTGATGTCTTCTTTGTCTTCACAGTCTTCGTCTTCAAGGTCTCTACTACTTTGTCTATAACCCAATTCCGAAATCTAAACTCTAGTAGGTTAAATCAAGAATTGAGTTTTGACACCTAAAACTGACAACTAGCTTGACATACCAACACTAGTGGGTTTGACCGGACAATGCTCTAACAGAACCTCCCATGGATGTAGTTGAATCTGATACGCTGATATATTACCACAAAGGGTACACAATAATTAGTCAGAATATATCATCTGAGTCAAGCAAGGAAATGGCCGGTAGCCTGGATACAAGCTGGGTACCGACCGCTTTTTGGATTACAATCCCTAAGCGATGAAATAAAAAATTGCCCACTTTTGCATTCAAATCATGGTGGGTGAAGCAGTTCTTCAATCTCTTCAAGAAGTCCACTGTGTCTTCTCCAAGCTCACCCAAAGTCGTGAAAGCTAAAACCCCCAAACCATAACCATGACTTTTACACTTGTCTAAGTATTTGTTGCGTTGCGGGTCATTGCATTGGAAATAACGATACCTGGTGTAAAAGTACGAACTCCTCCACCTGTCAAAGGCGAGACTCCCGTGACGTCAAAGCATACGTATTGACCATTATCCCAATTGTCAACGAGAATGTCTGCTGGACGCAACGCACTACCATCCTCAGACAGGAACCACAACGAAACCTCCTTCTTAGCTTGGACACCTGCTCTGTAACACATATCCGCTATAGTGTCTCGTACAAGGTTATGCCGGTATATGAGGCCAACATCAGTAGCACAATGCAGAGTGTGGTCGCCAAAAATGTCCATAACTCTGCCGCAACTAGAACAAATACTGCCCTCCGAGAAGACTGGAATACCTAATCGATATCTGAGGACGGAGCTGAATTGACGAGGCCCGATATTCTGATTTAGACCACTGATAGGTATTGCCATGAGGTAATCTTGAGCATGCTTCAACTTGTTACTCTGCCAAAGGGCTGAATACCTGTTGGACATATGGTACGAAGTAATCATCTCTTTCTTCACGGCTTCGAAGTAATTAAGGGACTGCCAATTTTCTCATGGGATTGGGGGCAGTGCTTTCAAGGCAGAAAGAAGAAGGTGGAATGATGCATACCTGTAAGTATAAATCCAAAGCTTGCTGGAGGGGAATGCAAATACCTGTCACACAAGAATTTCGTAAAAGGGTCTCTTGTAGAGGCTTAGTTTGAATGTGAGACGCCAAATAACTGTAGTGCATGGTGTCAAGTATGGTGTATATTCCTAGACCCCCATCACGTATAGGTAAGGATGCGATGCGTTGCTGCAACGGGCCAAAACCTGAGCCATCACCCTCTACTAAGTGGCGTAGGTACCGAAATAGGTGGTCATCATAATGCTCTTGTGATGGCTTTACTGCAGATGGATTGGTGGTGCGTAGGGTGAAGTATAGTCGAGATACGCCGGCACAATTACGCAACAACAACAGTTCCGCCTGTGGATCTTTAAGCTTCCAGACCAAGTTCATTAACTGGATAGTTTTGTCAACCCGACTCAAGACCATGTTGCTGCAAAATTCTAAATTAAGACTTATCGGCCCGCCTAGAAGCTTAACCCCTGTAGAAGGCCTCCCAATGCCAGCAGGGAATACACCTTCAACGGTACTGCGACTGTCACTGACAGGCCAAAAGATCTATGTTTTAGAGACATTTAGATGCAACCCAACCTTAGGACCCTCAGTTTGAATGATTCCAAAGGCCTTAGAGACTTCAAGGGTGTCACCATCTAGTGTACTGTCGTCCAAGTACCATGCATTCATGTCAAGAGTGCAACTATCAACAATTTTCTTCACAATGGGGTGAAGTGTGAGGGCAAACAACAGAGGCCCCAAAGGGTCTCCTTGCTGCACCCCTTAGGAGGAGGAGAGAATAGAATCCCTATAGTATAATCTTGCTGGCTGGGAATAGCAGAACTCAACCCAATGAGAAATGGCAGGGCATCTACACCTTACTTCTCTGATCAAAGCAGTGCGGTCAATCAGGTTAAAGGCATTACAAAAGTCTACTAACAACATTGACATACCCTGAATATTACCTTTAACCTCGAGGAGTCGATTAGCGGAGTGTAGTATGCCCTCTCCTCCACAAGAAATCCACACTCCGAACTGAAAATGTTAGGGCATTGTCCGGTCAAACCCACTAGCGTTGGTATGTCAAGATAGTTATCAGTTTTAGGTGTCAAAACTCAATTCTTGATTTAGCCTACTAGAGTTTAGATTTCGGAATTGGGATATAGACAAAGTAGTAAAGACCTTGAAGACGAAGACTGTGAAGACAAAGAAGACATCAATTATTCTTCATCGACAAAAGGTTAGTAGGAGTTATGACTTTATGGAAATTCTTCTATTCTACTTTCTCTATTCTTTCGAAATATAGTCGACTACTTTAGTAGTGATAATAGCGATTGAGATCGTATTCTTGTGTAACGTGGCCTTGTGTCATGACCAGTGTTTGCTCCCACAAATACTGTGAGTACAAGAATGAATGAGATAGATTCGGTGCCATGTGTCCATTACAATGGTTTGCTTGCAAATCGTTAGTTGGATATGGATGAATCTAAAGGAGTAATCTTGAGCAAAGAGTCCATGGATTACAGCTGAGGACGTACACACGTTTAAGTTCTGGCTAAGCCCAGTACTTCCAGCGGAATCCAGATTTGACGAAATCTGACAGGCGGACGGTTCACGAACCGGTTCGCAAACCAGAAACTCGGATTTCTTCTGAGTTCCAAAGTGACTGAACATTTCGCGAACCTGTACGCGAATCCAATGTTGGTTACTTTGCTGGTGTCGGATTTAGTGGATATTCTTTCAGAATTTCACTTGGGTCAAACTCTAAACTCCTTTATCTCTTAGATGGACTTGTATATCACATAATATCTTTTGTGTTCCATCTAACGATCCTTAATGAGTCAATAAGATAAGATTATCTCTGGTCTGTTGGATTCTATCTTGAAGTGTTTTTGAGCTAACAAAACACTTGGCAGATAATGATAAAAATAATTCCAATTGAGATTAATCTCTATTACTTGGTTGGCAAGTTTAGGGTTTCCTTAACTTGTGGGACAAGTAATTGATTGCTTTATTCCAAAGCAACCTATCTTATTGAGTGCTATAAATAGAGGTGTCTATGGACAAATACCGCAAGCATCAAGCATACGTGAAGGTCCTTAGGGAAGGTAACGTAAACTCTTTTCACTTCGGTGAACGCTTGTTGTGGTATAGTAATCCTCTATAGGTTGCAGCTCATCTGGGAACTCCCTACGACTATAAAAGACTTCTCTTGAGAGTTGGGAAGCACAGGTAGGAGATTGAG
This sequence comes from Papaver nudicaule, assembly GCA_023529015.1. Taxonomy (NCBI): domain Eukaryota; kingdom Viridiplantae; phylum Streptophyta; class Magnoliopsida; order Ranunculales; family Papaveraceae; genus Papaver; species Papaver nudicaule. Next base: position 89,757 of record JAJJMA010315589.1, read on the forward strand.
ACCATATTTGGTTGAAATCGGATTAACCTGTAACCTTGGTAACCTGATCACGTTCTTGTCTATTCCATAGCCCGTCTCTTCTGCTATACGGCTATTCAAGAACTGATACGTTACACACAAGGTTGAAAGGTAGCAACGCACTGCTGCACTCGGTGTTGTAAGACCTAGTTAGCTCCAGTTATACAAGTTTCTTAAGTGATTCTTCGTGTATAACTGAGGTAGAGATAAATTGGGCATAGCTTACTCGGTTTGCTTGTCAGCCCCGATTTGTGAAGTAGATTACCGTATGACCTGGATTTAACAATCCGAAGGAAGTCAACTTGTGTGTGGTAAACTGATAGAGGACAGTTAGACCATACGTCAACAATTAGGTTGCAAAGCCAGTATTGCTTACACAATCCTTTGACATCGGTCAAAGCAACTCCTAGGCATGTAAAGGACGTTAGCTGGGGGAATCAAGTGTGTGATGATCTGTGGGGGATCTAGAGACGTAAGGAGTGCGACAATAGCCAATTCGCTTGGAGGTCTTGAGTTGGTCTCTGCTACATCCCAGACCGAAGTCTTATAGTAGGCTAGTGTTTGTAGTCAGTTTGTACTGGGCGGTGTTCAATCTGGACGAGGTCCCGAGGTTTTTCTGCAAGGCAGTTTCCTCGTTAAAAAAATCTCTGGTGTCTTGTGTGCTGTTACTTTCCGCATTATATCTCTGATTATATAATTAAAGCACCAAGTAGTACGTTATCCAATAACTGTTAACTCCAAAGTCCCAACTTTGTCGAGTTGATCCCTAAGATCACAACTCCAGTTATTAGAGTTTGGATATTGATTTTTGAGATCGTCCAAACTTAAACCATAAGACTCACGAGCCGAAACGAAAAGTTGGTAGTATTTCGGTACCCCTCCTTTTTCAATTGGTATCAGAGCAGGTGAACACATTAAAGACGTAACTGTCTATGTTTATCTAGGCTTGTGAGTAATGGTTTAAAGCTCAAACGCTTGTAACGTACTAACAGATGTTGAAGATGATGATGCAGATGATCCACTACCAGGTCTCATCATATCAGCAAGAGAACTCCTTAGTATTCCTCCCAGAGGTATTAAGTCTGTTCAAGGCTTCATCGATCTTGAAAAACAAATTGATAATATCTCTCATGACCTAGAGGCATATCTTAGGAAAGAAGAAGAGTCTCTGAATCGGCTTAACAAGGTCATAAAGGAAAATGCATGTGTTGAAATTGATATTGATCGACTTATTAGAGAGACTGAAGCATCTTTTTATGAAAAACGTCAAGATCAGGTCATTATCAACACCCTTCTCAACGAGGAACCCATGAATGTAACAATTCATGATCAAATGTGTGTTCTACACATTGATGTGACTCAAGAGAAGGAAGTATCTGTAGAATCCTGTCCCCACAAACAAGATGTTACACATTTTGTTAAGCAGGAAAACAGATCCATACGCTTTGCCAAAAACTGTCATGTTGTGCAGAACTATTCACAGTTTCCAAACGCAAAACACAAGGGTTATAAATTCTTTCATAAACCCTTCTCAGAGAAAAATATATTAATTTATCTAACATCTGAGATAAATACTTTCGATTTTGGAATAGAAAGAATTAATCATAAATTCCAAAATCCCTCAGTTTCAATTAGAAACTGGAAAGAAATTCTTTCTTGGGGACGCGAAAGTATTTTATGTCTAAATATCAAGTCTATTCCGTCTAAGCTTGATATAAAGACATCATTGGAATAACTTCTCACACGCTACCTCTAAATGTTGAGCCTTGCTCCATTAGATCATGGTATGAAGAGAAAAATGTCCTAAAAAAATTGTCCTAGGAAGCAGTCAAGGATCCTCTTTGACCTAGACACGTGTGTTTCGCACATGTAAAGCCTAGGAACCCCTAAAACCGGTTCAGAAGCTGTCCACAGGACTAATCCGCTTCATCTGGGTTATCCAGAACCCATGACCCGGTTCCCGAACCGTCCGGACCCGGATTATTCTGGATAAGGTCTTCTCGAGTTCTTCTCTTCACCTTATATCTTTTAAGGTTCTTGAGAAACTCTAATGGCTACTCCTTGCTGTTGTTGAAGATCTTCAAGGTTCGCGGACCGTTTTTGCTCTTCTTGGGATCAAAACGATAGGGTTGAAAAATCATCAAAGGGGTTACAAGTTTCTTCTCCAAACTCCTTGTGTCTTGGGAGAAATCATCAAGTAAGTGTTTTCTACACTATTCACTTTTCTAAAAAGCATGTTTAGAAGAAGTGCTAGAAATCAGGGTTCTTCTAGCAGAGTGATTGATGTTGGAGAAGGTGTGAACAATTCCAGCAGTTCAAGATGAATTTGATGAATTTGTTCCTGAACCGGTTCACGAACCGGTCATGGATGCCTCTGGCTGGATCTTCTATGACAGGAAGAGCAGAGACAAGTTCTATGAGGATCGTCATATCATCATTGAAAAAAAATTAGACCCGAATATAGGTGATGAAAACCTTATTGAATTCATGAATCCTATTGTTTGGGGGAATGTTCACGACGGAATAGGTGAAAACTTTCCAATGTTGACTAAAATGTTTTATGTCAATATACATGATCCTAATGTGAAAGATTGCACCTTCAAGACAATATTAACAAATCAATCGTTTCTTGTGACTCGAGAAATGGTAATGAGAGCTACTCAAAGTACTCTATGTGACTTCATACTTCCACAACCTGCAAGGGAGAGGCCATCCGATTACACTCTCATCAAAGGTATTCTGGATTACAATCCTGGATGGCTAGATGGAAAAGTAAGTATCAAAGGAATTCCACTTCATCTGAAGGCATTTGGGATCCTTGCTTCTCAGAACCTTATTCCCTTGTTTCTTAATAGATACAAGTGGAGTAGGGATATGGTGGAACTTGTTTATCATCTGGTTCGAGGTGACAAAGTAATTGATATTCCTGGTCTTATCATCAGACAGATGTGTAGATGGTGAAAAATGAGAGAGGGACAAGATTGTCAAAACACTCTCGAAAAACATGTCTTATTAAAGGCAGTCGCCTATTCAGGCTCATCTCTATAGCTCATAATGCAACCCATTCCATGAGCCGAACAAACTCTCTATGAGCTCTCTCTTATAACCCCGGTGGGGAGGGTAATATCGTAGAGCAGTACTAATGATTCCACCAACATATTAAACCCATTGATCAGCTCAGAGCCAGACCTCGCTTGATGGTACACGGTGAAGAATCAACAGAGACGTATCCTCATGGATTTCCTCTTAAAATACGACTCAACATACGAGTCTCGGTGCGAACCTCAGGAATATTGAAGCTCCAGGACGGTCCAGAGCTCTCTAAGAAGCATACACCAGCCTAAGCAGACCTAATCCCAAGTTCAGGAAGGTCTAGCATACCATGGATAAACATGCCATGACCTCAGATGTGTTGTAGCACAGGCACTCACATCGCGACTAAGGCACAGGCTGCCCCAAAGTCGACCTTGGCCAGACGCCGAAAACCATAAATGCCACATAGCATGGCACCACAAACCATGAGCCATGGCGCCCCCACATCCAACGCCAAAACACGTTTTAGACTGGCCTTGGCCAAAGGCCAAGGCCGTGGCGCCATGAGTCATGGCGCCACCATAACTCGCGCCAGAGACGCGTCATAAACTGGCCTTGGCCCATCACCAGCGCCAAAGGCGCAATTTTAATTTGGCCTTGGCCCACAGGCGCATTTTTAATTTGGCCTTGGCCAAAGGCCAAGGCCGTGGCGCCATGAATCATTGCGCCACCATCACCAGCGCCAAAGGCGCATTTTCAATTTGGCCTTGGCCAAAGACCAAGGCCGTGGCGCCATGAGCCATGGCGCCACCTTAACTAGCGCCAAAACGCCATCAAGCACTTATGGCCTTGGTCAAAGACCAAGGCCACTCCTATACTTGTGTCCAGGAGACACTACATCATGTTGGTCACGACAATCAGTCGTACAACCCTACTCTACTCAACTCAACTACGCAACATCCACGTATCACTCGCTCGAGACATCAAGACATCACACGGGGGGATAACTTTAGGGGTATTGGTCTGGCGGTCTACGGCAGTTGAAAGAAACTGATGGAGATGATGGACAGTTACGAGAAGATGGCGCGAGTGGGCATGTTCCACACAACTCAGGCAGTTACGGTAACCAACGCATGTCCCCCACTCCTCCACTCTTCCAACGACGTCCACCTTCTCTGTCGAGAGATCAGGGTGAGTTCAAACTATAAATAGAGGCTTCCTCTATCTTCCAAGGCAGAACATACGAACATCAGAAACGTTCAGAACACACAGAAACAACCAAGAGCCTCAGAGAAAACACCTGAGAATCAAAATACGTTCTAGCCATGGAGATTTCCAGTCGACTTCACGACGGAGATCTTGAACTCTTACACCAAAAACACATCCTCAACCTGATCTCAAGTTTCTTCGCTGTTTCCCTCCCTAGACCAACCTCTATCCTCTCTGTGACCGAAGCAAGGTGGGAACGGCCATCCTTGGTTTAGGCTTGCCTTGTTCGACTTTGATCTCCGAGCACTACGAAAGTACCCAGAGACGGTACACTTGTTTTTCCAGGTAAAAACAGTTGGCGACCACAGTGGGAGATCATTCTCTCGGTTTCAGAGAAGCTTACTCAAAGATGGTTGAACTTAGGTCGGAATCAGATACCAAAAACCCCAACTCTTCAACGAACGGTGCTGTAACCTCCAACGCAGCACCCACCAACATACCTATTACCCCAGATAATCCCTCTTCAACACCTATCGTCTCAACTATACCCAACACCCGAATGACAGAGCAGCAGTTGGTGGAGCTTTGCATCAACGGAATGGTTCCTGTATACCGAGCCCTCTTGGAGAACCTCCACTTCCAAACCTTCTTCGAACTCCACGAAGCTGCGAGGAGGCCTATCACCGCTACACCCGCTTCGTTCGAAAGAACCACCACACGAACGAGGGACGAATCACCTATGGTCGCGCATCACCAGAGCGACAACCAACCGGCCCGAGAAGCCTCTCGAGCCTACGCCACCTCTTTCTTCCCTAGGTACGATGGAACCGGTCACGCGCGAGAACACGTCTCACGTTTCCTGGAATCTCTGGGGGAATACAGATACAGTCATACCTTGAGGCTTAACGAATTCCCGAAGTCTCTCATCGGAAGAGCTTATCAATGGTACACTCATCTCTCACCAAGAACCGCGAGCACCTGGAACGGATTGATGGACGCTTTCTTCAAAGAATTTCTTTTCGGGAAGGTAACTCTCTCTGATTTAAGTAAGATGCGACAAAGAACTGGAGAATGCCCCGATGAATACATAAAAAGGTTCAAAGGGAAAGCCCTCGGTTGATGCGCCCCAGATGTAACGGAGCTGCAATTGGTGGAAATTTGCACCGGTACCATGACTCCTATCTACCGTGCCCTCCTAAAAGATCTCCAATTCCAGACTCTCACCGAACTCCAGGAGGCAGCGGCAAGATCCACCCCTATGATACCCACACTGAGGGAGAGGACTCAACTACTGAAGCATGGAGAACTCACTGGAGAAAACAATGGAGGTCCACACAACGACAGGAAGAGAAAAGCAGGAGAATGCCTCACTGAATACCAAGCGCAAAACCCAACGGCGCGAAGAACGATACCGGAAGGGGACTTGCAACAACGACAAGAAGGAATTGATCTACCAGACGACCTCACGGCGACGGAGATAGAACGACTGCTGGAATCTTTAGTCCGAGACAGACTCGTGGAACTACCCAGAGCATTGAAGCCTCCTACCCCTGAAGAAATGAAACACCCTCATTATTGTCATTATCACAGGAGAATCAGCCACGCCACAATCCAGTGTAACAGTTTTAGGCGAATCCTCGAAGAACACATTGTCAAGGCCAAGACACGCTCCTATATGTCGTACTCAGAGCCTCCGCACATCCAAGCTCTCACAGACCGCAGAGAACCTGTGAACCAGATAGTGGAGAATCTGATGCACCGGCTATGCGAAATCCTGTGCCTCTCGAAGCCACAACGACGGGATATGTTTACAGCGCTCAACCACGTGGTATCAGGGAGACGGCTACCTTTTGGAGAGGAAGAAGACCCACACTCGTCAACTCCAAACAAGTCTCCAGTAAGATACGACTGGGGACTGCTAGCCAGGCAAGGTTGGGGAATACTCACGACTGCATATATACGCGGTGTCGGATTCCCCAACACATTGTTAGACCCAGAAGGAAAGATCAATGTCATCTCTGCAACGACACTAGAAACCTCGGGAGGTTCACCACACGATGTCACAGGATCCCCGGAGACGCTGGAGGACCCCGAAGGAAGGACGGTGATAACCCATGGACGAATAACTCTACAGGTCGAAGTGAATGGAGTACGAACAAAGGCCGAACTCTATGTAGTCCCACGAGACTTCGAACGATATGATCCTCGGCCACTCTTGGTTCCGGGACAACCAGAACTTACTTAACAAGACTGCAACCCCACAAGAAACACCAGCTGAACCAGAGGATCTCCACACAGCGACAGTATTCTTGTACGAGGAAAGAAGGGCCTCACCTAGTTCCGGGCCGGAGCCGAGGGCGGAAGCCCCGCAAAAGATGGATGGAATGCTTGTCCCCAGGTATGAGTGGATTGTGAACCCTACTCGATATTTTAGAAGATGGACAACCTCTTCCCTTGGCCACGAAACCCTTAATATCTCGTTTAGCCAATTAGAAATAGGAGACGAGAAAACCAGCGACAATAGGTTTACCTGCCGTCATCAAAAATCACCATTGTACCAGAAGCTTCACCGCCTCAGACCCCCGATAACCAACAACGGAGGCTACGAAGTAGGAAGACTGGTGATGAAGACTAGCAGACGAGGAGGAGGGGAGCTCGCTGGACCTTACGTAGTTGTTAAATCCACGTTGAGCGGATACTACAAGCTCACCTCGCTCAAAGACGGATGCAAGGATGCAGTAATGGTCAAAGAAAAGCAGATTGAAGCATATCCCAATAAAAACCTCAGTTATAAAAAAAAAAAAGAGTATAACCATTGTACGTGGTCGAGACATGAAACTCGTTCTATTATTTGTCTTTCTAATAAATACTAATAAAGAAATTTCAGAACCATGAGTCGGGAAACAAAACCAAAACAATCAGAAAAGACCAAATAACACAAGAGCTTTAGCCTTTTCATAAGAACCCCTCATGTTAGAAAGAACATATCGTTCCTTCACAAACCTAGCTTCCAGTTCAGCAACCTCCTTTTCCTTCGCCGCGATGACGTCTTCCGTAACCCTCTCAGCTTCAACCTTCGCGTTTTTCTGTCTCTCGAACCTTTCCCGAAGCCAAGTCACATTGTAAGACTCAGACTCAGCAGCTGCGATAGCATCCTCCCAATCTTGCAACATCCCTGGTTCGACCCCAAGCATGGAGTTTTCCCGCATCTCGGCAATCCGCTCCAACAGAACTCCGACGAACCCTTCCGCCATAGCACGGTTTGCATCCTCCCTTGCAATATGCCCGAACTCTCTCCAGATACGTGTGTACATGTCCTCGTACTCTTTGGGAACAACAAAACCGCCTATAGCCACCTGGTAGGACCTGACTCTACTCAAAAGAGGAAAAGCAACACCTCGGCCCGGGTAAAGCGCGTTCAGTCTAGCCTCTCTAGCTTCAATCTCAACATCAACATCTTCCCTGGAGCCGGAGTCCACTATCTCCTCAGTGTTGCCGTTCTCGATGATTTCTTCCTTGCCCCCTTCGCCCGCGGACACGCCTGCAGTAGCAAGGGAAGCTACGCCGCTAGTCACCACCGTCTCGACACGCATGAACTCTCCGCTCTCCTCTGTAGGCTGAAAAATAGAGAAGTCAAGAAAAAAAGACATGAGTTACCTCCAGTTTAGAAGTGAAGGAGAAATAACCAAAGACATAGAAAACACGAATTTCTTACCACGATGAGATGCGGCTCCTTGCAAAGAAGTGATGAAGCATTGAACGTCCCAGCTACCTCTCGCTCCTGGTCACCAACAGTCGAAGACCCCATCGGCTCGTTGTCTCCTTGATGATCCATCTGCGAGGAGATAACACCAGAATGAAGATTCGACCAAACATTAACAGGGGAACAAAGCAGTCCTATTGAAAGATTCACTACCGTCACATTGGCGTCTTCATATTCTGGCACGTATCCCTTGGGAACCCTCATCCGAGGTCGACCCCTCCTAGTACCTCGAACTGAAACCATGTCATCCGACTGGGGACTAGGAGTAGAGCATACCTACAGAAGAATAACGAAGGGTAAGGAGAAAGACATTTTATAACCAAGAAGGAGTTGTGGACGGATTACCATACCTGAGAGGGAGCTACGAAGGCGCCTCGGCTCCCCTCATCGACGAAACCACGGAGGACTTTGAGAGTGCCATTCCAAAACTCATGATACTCGAGGGTCACCCTCGCTGGTCGGTGACGAAAGATAAAAAGAGAACAACGACCGAGGTGAAGCGATGCGTCAAGCGAAGATCGCAATTCAGCCACAGAGGGCACAAGTGACAACTTCTTCGGCACATCTTGATCGAAACCCATCACTCTCGCAGCTCTATCAATGTTGTAAGGAATTACCGTCTCCTCCCCTTGAAGGTAACCAAGGATGTAACCAGGAGTGCTGCTGTTGATGAAGATAGCTTGCCCAACAGTAAGGCCATTCGACTCTCGAGGTCCTGATCGTAACTCAACGCCGGGGTCCTCCGTGAAGGTTATGTGTTGTATAATATCAGAGGAAGAGTTAGTATACCACGGACGGAAGTCGACATTCCTCTCATCATCTAGCAAATCTTTCAACTCCGGAGAGGGAATAGGCAACTTGCTATTCCACTGCAGAATTCGAGAACACTCCTTCAATGTGTTGTTCAGAAAAGCCCCCTTTTTGGGTCTATGAGGTATGAAATGCTCCCACAAGATCGCCTGGATAAACGAGGGGTTTACGTAAGTACTGACCCTACTGACGTCGGGCGCCGACATATCCCGGACGAAAGCATCGAACTGAGCATACTGAGAACCGAAGAACAAGCTACCGATGGGCAAACTCTGACCATGAGCCAAGAGAACAGCAAGGGGAACAACATGAGGTTTCAAGGTACCACATTGGGGATCAGCGAGAATATCCCTAGACAACCAGAGTACTAGGACGCAGCAATACAGAGAGTGCTCTCAGGAGTTCCCCCGTTGGGACTTGTGCCGCCTACATACCAGTGGTCAGTCCACATAATGTAATTCTCCTTCGAACAAGCTTTGGGTATCTGCAACTCTCGGATCTTCCTGTTCAGGACCTCGATCATCACGCCTTGATCCGAAGAGCAGCTATCTGGAAGATTCCCTAACATTGGGAGATGGTATAAAGCAGCCACCGACTCTAGAGAGATTGCGAACTCGCCCCAAATAGTCACAAAAGTCTTCGTTGTCCTACACCAACGAAGGAGGAAAGCAACAATGGCGCCGGAATCCTTATACATCCTCAAATTCCTAGTCGCCTTCACCACGTGAAAGACTCATGACCGCTCCAGAATCGACTGGACCTTATTGTTAGTCAACACGAAGTCATACCAAGTACATCAATGTGGTACGGCGAAGGACGGAACTCTGAAGTCAACAGGTACGCCCTCAAACGCTTTGGATTCCATATAAAACCTAACAGTCTCCGAAGGTACCACGTTCAAAGAATCGTCGAAGTCGCCTTGCCTGGGGATAAAACACGCAGAAAAATCTCCACGACCAACAAAGACAGTCGGTTTCCTAACAACAGGATCATATGAAAAGCTATCATCACAAGTAGGAGTCCTGGCAGCGGCATCGCGAACGGAATGAGGGCTGGAAATTGGCTTCCGGTTACCGCCGCGCTTCCTCTGCAACACAAAAACGCATCCAAGTAAGTCATCACTACTTGTATTTTTTTTTAAAAAAAAAAAAAACATAAATACCCAGGCATAGATACTTAGTAGAATGCATGTACTACAAAAATCCATGCATGCGTGCGGCGCCATGGCCATGGCACCGCGAACTTGGCTTCAATCAATAACGAAACCATCCTAAAATATATATATACATATATAAAATAGTCCTTTGCGGATACGCATTAAGACGCCATATGCATGGCGCCACCAACCTGGCCTCAAACAAGCTAAGGCCACACACATAAAAAAAAAAAAAAAAAAAAAAA
>JAJJMA010315620.1:0-21972 GCA_023529015.1 Papaver nudicaule
AATAATGCCTAATAAAACCATCTATTTATTTCCTCTCTTCTTGTTTCTCTTCCCTGACTTAGGTTGTGTTGCTTTTGCAGGTTTAGTTGGTGGTTCAGGTGGAATAGGATCAGCTGAAGATTCCTCTTCCTGCTCAACTTCTTCTCCATTATCACCCTGCTGTGTGTTTCCTTCCTTCTCTTCTGAGAACAAGTTTTCACTTTGACTTAGGTCAATACTAGCATCATCTTCTGTATCCCACTCTGTCTCATAGCCATACTTTGCTTTTTCTGCTCTTTCCCTTCGTTCATTTGCTCGTTGTCTATGAGCTTCTTCCTCTCGCTCAGCAGCAGCCTGGTCAAAGTCTGCATCCCCCAAGCTTATTTTTTCTGATTCTGTGTCATTTCTGAAAAAATTTACAATGGTTTGGGCATAATGGGGTTACAGTTTGAACTGTTGCGCATATATGAAATTCAGAGTACCCATCACGTAAACTAAAAAAAATATAGCAAAGATGCACGCGCGATGCAAGTGCCGGTCCATTACATTACAAAAAATATAAAATATAGCCGCATACAACTTGTATTCCATCTGTGGGAAAAATCAAATAACTGAATGAAGTAACTGACACATTTTTACACTTAATAAAACCCTCGGAAAAGAATAGAAATAAGTACCTTCTTTTCTCTGGCCAAATACTCACAGTAGCTGCTCGTTTCACTAAAATACTTACACCTTCTGCAGTTCCATGTGCTGCTCACCTTTAGCAGCTTTAAGATCAGACAAACCCGAGTCTGCAGTAACCAAATAAAAGTACATGAAACTGGGTCAATTTAAGCATAATTACATCTAAGAAAAATTGAAACTGAAAGCAATAATTTAAGCATGTTATGCCCAGTAAAGAACCGATATTACAAATATCAGTACCTGGTAGTAAATGTAACCATGGAGTCTTAGAATATTTGGGTTCCTTAGATGGCTCTATACTATATCTCAACTTCCCTGCGAAGTTGATGCTCGACTTGAGATTGTTTCAGCTGGCTCTTGAATAGAAAGTTCAAAGCCACGATATGGTTACTCTGTATACGGGAATACAACCAAACAAAATCAGTCTGTGTCAAAGAAGTACTATCTGCCAGAGCTAATAACAAATCAAGAAATTTTCACACTACTCAATCAAACTGATAACATCAGACATCTTATTAACCACAGAATCTGTAAAATTGTTTCCAGGCTCATAATCTACAATAAAGATCAAGTAACTAATTGCATTGGAGTAAAAACTTCAAATACAGTAAACGAAACCTTTATCAAAGAACAGATATGGGTACCTTCTTGTCTCTGGCCATATAGAGATGAACAAATGTTGCTCTTCCAAGGCTTTACGATATCAAAATCACTCAGCGTAATACCACAAAAATCAAGAAAAAAAATTTAGTGTTGCATCCAGTATCCCTATATATCAACAGAAACACTGAAACAAAACTAATGAGAATTTTCTATCAGTACCGAACAAAATATGATTGTTTCAGCTGGCTCTTGAATAGAATTTCAAAGCCACAATATGATTACTCTGTGTACAGGAAATTAGCCAAACAAAATCAGTCTGCGTCAAAGAAATACTTTCCGCCAAAGCTAATAGCAAACCAAGATTTTTACACATCAGACATCTTATTAACCACAGAATCATGTAAAATTGTTCTCATGCTCAAAATATACAATAAAAATCAAGTAACTGATTGCTATGGAGTAACTGTAACATTTATCAAAGAACAGGTATGGGTACCTTCTTGTCTCTAGCCATAAGACATGACCAAGTTTTGTTCTTCCAAGAGGCTTTACGATATCAAAATCAGTCAGGGTGCATCTTAATTTATCGAACGGCATGCAGTTACAGTCCTAATGAGTAGCCAACCAAGATCAATTTTAAATTTACTATCAAAAGAGCAATCACTTGAAATTGAGTAACCAACTTATAAATCAGTCAACTTACCTATGAATTGAGCGTGAAATTACCAATCAATTGAGCGTGAAATCGAAACCCGACTGTGTTGTAATGCTTAAACCAAGATTGTTTTTATAGAGAATTTGTATCGGGCAGCATAAAAATCAGTCAACTAACCCATCAATCGAGCGTCAAATTACCAATCAATTGAGCGTGAAATCGAAACCTGGCTGTGTTGTAATGCTTACACCATGATTCAAGTTGTATCGAGCAGAATTAGGGCATTAAAATAATTTGAAAGTTTGGGGAAGAATTAGGGGATAAAAGTTTCAGAGGAGAATCGTAATTAGGTTGGGGAAGAATTAGGATATGAAGATTTCTCCGGTCGAAGAAGAATTAGAGCGGTTTTTGTCTCGAATTAGGGCATAAGCTGGAGTGAATGAATTCTGGGAATTCTGTTGTTTCTGGACGACGAACCAAAAAAACAATGGAATTGTGTTTTATCGTTTTACCCTTAAGCATTAGAAATATTACACTGTTTATCTTCATGAGATTATAAAATCGAGGGTAACTTAGTAATTTAGGGGGTCTCCTACCAAAAAAGACCCTTTTCTTTATTATAGTGAGATGAGATAGTTAAGTTTCTAAAAATTTAGAGAGAGAAATCAGTTTGTTTTTTATTTTAGAAATCATTTTGAGAGAAAGAAGGAGAGGAAAAAAAAACAAAGAAGGAGAGGAAAAAATCTCAAAGTTTTGATTCACTCAACCAAAATGAGTGATTCAAACACCGATTTCGAGCTACCGGAGACTCCAATAGATTACAACAACAAAATCTACTGTCCAAACGAAGATTTTTGTGATTGTTGTGATTTGGGCGGCTCTGTTTACGCCTCAAGATTCTTCCCAAGTGAGGCGTAAAAAGTTGAATTTGCAACCAAGCCGTAAAAGATGCCCTAGTTTTGCCCTAGAATGTTTTACGGCTACCAAACCAAGGCGTAAACATTTTGAAATGTGCTCACAAAAATGTGAACCGTAAACATCAAAACCAAGCCGTAAAAAAAAATTGGGGTGTAAAAAAATGAATTGGGGCATGAAAACTGAATTGGGGCGTAAAAAATAAATTGGGGCATAAAAAATGATTTTTTTGTTTTTACGCCCTAATTTTTTGTTTTACGCCCTGATTCATTTTTTTATGCCCCAATTCATTTTTTACTCCCCAATTCAGTTTTCATGCCCCAATTCATTTTTTTACGCCCCCAATTTTTTGTTTACGGTTTGGTTTTGATGTTTACGGTTCACATTTTTGTGAGCACATTCCAAAATGTTTACGCCATGGTTTGGTAGGCGTAAAACATTCTAGGGCAAAACTAGGGCATCTTTTACGGCTTGGTTGCAAGGCGTAAAAGCTTTTACGCCTTTACTTCATGAAGAATCACAAGACGTAAAAACTAGTTTACGCCTCGGTTTCATATGAAATCCAAACCGTAAAACCAACTGGTGCGAAAAAAACAACCCCAAATCGATGATTCTAACCTAAAAAAACAATGAAAACATGATTGAAAACATAGAGTTTGTTCAGAATTAGTACATGAGACGCATATTGGGGTCTTTAGACTGATTAGAGACCAAATCAGTGGACGGATGGACTTCTGCGACGGGTACTTTCTCAATTGAAGTTTCTCCCGTTGTGGATTGTAGATTTGAGGCGGCTCTTTCTATTCCTGGATCAATTATAGTGTCTCTAAGGGTTAATTTTGTTTTCGCCATCTTTAATTTTAATCGAGACAATGAATTTTTCGTATCGGCGATGAATCGAGACGAACCCCATGTTTTCAATCATGCGAACGTAAACTGTTTTTGTTTTTGTTTTTGAGAAGGAGAAGATGAACCGTACGTAAGTTTTTGTTTTAGGAGAAGGAGAAGGAGAGGGATAAGATGAGAAGAGGATAGACGGTAAATTAGTTTTTGTTTTGAAGGGTAACTTAGACTTTTCATACCTAATTAGTTTTTGTTTTGAAGGGTTTATTGTTTTGAAGTGCCAAAGAAATGTATGCAGTGCCAAAATCAGCGCATTCAAACACACAGACACAGAGTCACAGATGATTTTAGGCTTTAGCACATGAAAGTTCTAGCTTCAGCTGGATAACGAGAATCTGTATGCAGCAATAGAAGGCGCTGTTGCGTTGGAAAATTTTGCTTGCCTAAGGAATTTACTTTTTGTGGAGCATTCTAAGACGATTGCTGAGTATACGTGGTGGTGCAAGACTACTGATGCAGGGCAACAGAAACATATGTGTGGCATTCTAATAGTCCTGTGTACCTGGCATATGTGTGGGTCTTGAGACGGCACGGTTGGCACTGGAAGGCTATGCTAATGTAAATCCCATCTTTGAGAGTTGCGATTCCTAAGGCCGATCTCCCACGTTGTGTTGTATGAGAGTGCTGGAGTTTATTATTTTCATGCAATCTTTATTCCATTTCTAGTCGGCAAAGAAGCAAGCCATGTCTGCAAATTTGTAATGTAGAGAATTAAAATTGGTGGGCAATATATGTCTCACCTTCAACCACGTTTTTTTTTTCTCCGGAAACAATTACATTTCTTCCTGTTTCCGGTGGATTCAACCAATCCAATACTGAGTAATTTAGAGAGTTCTAGTTATCTTCTTAAGAAGTAAGTACTAGTAGTATGTAGTTTGTACCAAGGAAGACAAAAGAAAAGAAAAGAAGAATGTAACATAAATCATATCATCATGGTACAATGTTAATTCAAGAATGTTTTTTTTACGGATGTGAAGTGAAGTTTTCCTTAAATTAAGGAGGTAGAAGAAAAACATCTCCAACCATAAACTTTTTTTTATTTATTGAAAACTTTTTAGACCGTTGATTTTAAAGTTATGTTTTTAATCTTTTATAATAACCGTACATAATTGTGACTAGGATGTTCACATCCTTAACAAGAACCTCTAAAACTAGAGGATGAGCTTGAGGATGTGATCATAACTGTCTTGCTCACATTCAAGTTCACTTTCCCATTGGAGATAAAAAAATTGCTTAAAAGTGGAAATTGATGATGTGGTCTACAATTTAGGACTTCACAACCACCCCGTTGGAGATGCTCTTACTATGTTGTCAAGATATAAATCTTATGGTCAAAGATTGGAAGTGATAAGTCAATAACCACAAAACCAAATCTTCCGTTGAATGGACCCATTTGAAACGCATAACTGATATTATACCAATATTGCTACGGCCACTGCCTGCAATGACTGATGTTTTCTATTCTCATTATCATCATTAACTATAGATTTCGGATCATTATTAAAGTATCCTCATTTTTTATCGCTATTTATTATTTTATCAGTTTTTTTCATCCTTTATCATAACTGCCTTTAGTTTGACTTTTTTTTTGCCGTTTTTATGAAAACACAGTTAACGTCTGTTAACTGCCACGTCATAAAAATAATGAAGACTCTAAATGACTGATTGAATAAACTGACCATGAAAAATCTCACAATTTTGTTTTTCCCCATTACGTCTTCTTCCCAATCCAGTAGCCATGAATGGTTACAGAAAAAAACTGCAAAACCAAACATATCACATACAAACCCATCTTTCAGTTATTAATATTCTGAATCCATAAAAAGTATCTCCCCAAAAAAAGGATGCACAGCTGTTTCAAGCAGCAATAAGCCAATAACAATAACAGTAAAGAAATTCAACTTAATTGCAACTGTAATCTAACATCAAAAGCTTAATAAACACCTAATATATTAATTTGAAAGTTAAGCATTTTAACTTTTTTCATTGGAGAGTTTCCATCTCGCATGTTGCCATTGCTGAAAGTGTAAGATAATTTCCATTAGGTGGAATTATCTCATTGGGCCCATGTGATAACTATGGGCTAATCTGGATGTTGCTAAACTAACTGGGTTTGCTAAAGGAGTTAGTTCCCTATTATGCTCTTCCTTGATGGACGGTCGAGACCTAAAGCCCAATACTAAAACCCTAGGAACTTGGTCCTCTCTCTACCTATAAAAGGGAAACAGTAACCATCACTACTGCATCCAAGGATTACCAATTCATTATGCCTAAGGTGAAGAGAGAGATACCATAACCTCCACAAGGTATTACGGATGCTACCAGACGATCGGTGAAGTACAATGGAATAGCGTTACCAGGTATTCCGTATAACTACTACTCTTGCATATTTTATTGTGTGATTATCATGAAGTTCACGATCCTGATTAAAGTATCTATAAACTAATTCTTACAGTTGGTATCAGAAGCCAGTGTTTAGAACTCATGATCATCCGTTAATAATATCCAATAAACCGCTAACCGTGTTATCTTGATTGTGATCATGTTCATGTGCAAATTAAGATTATCTTGTTTTTTTACATCACGGTCTTCTTCGCAACAGTCAGTAGTTCTTGAATTAAGTTTTTGTTTCCGCTGCTAAAAGATTTTAGGATTCTCAGGGTTTGTTTTTTTTTTTTTCGTTTGGGAAGAATATGAAACGATGGATATAATAGTTTTGGGCCTTAAATTCATGCAATTAATGGTCCGTTTAAGCTTCTTCAATTGAATGAATCCCACTTACGTTTCAAATTTTGTTGGCTTTTAACGTTAGGGATCTACCTTAATTAGTTTCCTGGCTATTCATGTTTCGGCAGTCATGCACTTACATCATTCTCAATGTTACATTGTCACGGTAACATCCATGACAATTATTAATTAATTAAGTCTTATCCCTATTAATCATCTTAGTTAAAAAATTTCAAGATTCCACCGCCGTTACTGTCTTGGTTTTCAACCCGTATTTTTTGAGTCGACTAACCTGATAATGGGACATCTAGATTAATTAGTGGATTTAAGATAAACTTTTAATGGGCCATTAATGTTTTCGGCCGTATTTGATTTGTTACGGTGAAAATTTGGGCCTTAAGGTAAACGCCCATTACTGTTTGTAAAAGAAATAGCTGGTCATGATCCGGACCACATGACAGTGTTAACCCAGACCTATCCGGACCTCACCTAAACCGGTTCTGAATTTGAGCCAGTAGTAATCCAGTTTTGGTTCTTACTTAATTATATTTTGGATTAGGTTATGAAACCAAAATGTTAGAACCTGTTGGGAGCTACTTATGAGTATTGTGTGCAGCATATTGTGCTTTTGCTTATTACACACTATGTACAATATAAGGTATTGTCTGTAGTATATTATGCTTCTGCTTACTAAAAGTATTAATGTAAAACCTAATTTGTTTATAATTAAAGGATTTTTCGTTATAGAATCAGATATTAAATAAAAACCGGTCATAATTAAGACCTATTTTTATATAGTATTATTAAGAAATTACAAAGTGGTTTTTACCTTAACAAATTTAAACCAACCAAACGCTTCCGCTGTATCGAAATCATTAAAGTT
The DNA here is from genome assembly GCA_023529015.1 of Papaver nudicaule. Lineage (NCBI taxonomy): Eukaryota > Viridiplantae > Streptophyta > Magnoliopsida > Ranunculales > Papaveraceae > Papaver > Papaver nudicaule. The sequence continues at coordinate 7,353 of JAJJMA010315620.1, forward strand.
TAATTTAGTCAAATTCATTAAAATTAATGTATAAAATAGTTTGATTTTATTGAACGATTTTGTTATAAATTCTGATGATGGAAACCATTTTTATTTGCACTATTATGCTTGTTTGTGCTTTATGATATGAATTTGTGTTTGTGCATTATGGTATGGTTTCTCTTGTTGGTTGTTTTTTTTTTTATGTGAGATTGTTGCGCTTAAGATAATTATGTCGGAACTCTTTAGCTATCATCACAGTAATACTATAGTGTTTTATCTTACCAATAATAATAATGTTAATGTAAGCATTTGCAAACCGTAAAGTTAAGGATTGCAATTATCGACCTATTTTGGTAATGGCATAATTTTAGTTGTTTGGCTATCACCACAGTGATGTCCATCACTTATTTAAGTTCTAATTTGTTTGGATAAATTCCCACGATATACAAAATGATGTCCATCACTTATTTAAAACTATTCATATAAATCTAATAATTTATCTAGATTTTTATAATAAGTATTAAATTTAAGCTAGAAATACATTAAAGAGTTTTCCTAAACGAATTTTCATTATCGAATCATACTTATTGAATATCTTAACGCTTGATTTTGGGTTACGAAAGATTCATTAAGTTTGAATTTTTTTCCAAATTATGTTGTTGGTTTCTTCATAATTTTTACATGACATGTTTTGAAATGAGAAGTTATTGTTTTTCGGGTTACTCATACATTTTTTTTTTGATGATTCATTGATGCCATGATTAAGTCAAGTATGACATCATTAAGTGGGACTATTCAGTATCACAAGAAAGGTCAGTGTGGTATTTGCAATTTTATATTTTGTTATATTGTTTAGTTATCACCACAGTGATACTGAACTATTATGTCAAAGTGTTGTATGTGCTTTGAGTCCTCTTAGTTTGATTTAACGATTAGAACAATGCTGCTCACAGGTAGTTTTGGCTCACACGTTGAACAAACATAAAGATTATCTCAATGTTTCATGAACATGTGGAATAATAGCCACCCACAGGTGACTTCAATTCACAGTGTATTAAGATGAACTTTAGAATCATAAAAGTTTGTTAAATACATTTCAGAACAAGATTCACCCACAGGTGATTCTGGTTATCGTATTAAACAAACATAAAGTTGTATCATATTTCAAATATCTTCGGATATTTTTCATGTCTCACTTTGATCCTTGATAAGTTTTTACCCACAGGAGAATCTTATTGAAGGAATGGTACTATTGTAAGTCTAATTGTTATGTATCTCTATGATTGGCCAGCTTTTGTTCTTAGATTGCTGATTATGATTATTTTGTAGACTTTTGATTGTCCAACTTTTGGAAGATAAACTGTTTATCACCTTAATTGATGATTTTTCACATTATTGTTACGTCTACCAAAGTGAAAATCATAAAGTTCAAACGAGGTGGTGAATATTGTGAAAGGTATGATGAACATGATAACAACCTGAACTTTTCATGTAAAATCTTCAAAAGTTTCACATTGTTGCTTAATACACAAGTCCAAATTATCATTGGCATAAAGGTGTATAGCAAAAATCATACTCTTATGTAAATGGTTAAATGCATTAAGTTTCATGCACAATTACTTGTGCATTTGTGGATGTTTGATCTTCATACAACTGTGTAATTTAGATAGTTTTCTGAGCAAAACAGTTTCAAATACACCTTTTGAATTGTAGAATGGCTGGAAACCTAGTTTAAAACACCTGTAAGTTAAGGTTGTTCAGTTTTGATGAAGATTTACGTTCCCAGATAATAGAATTGGATTTGAAGACTAATGATGGTTCAATGGTTTTCCTAAATAATTCAAAGGGTTGTTTTAACCATAGTATGATGTTTATCGAAACCGAAATGTGAATTCATTACAGATGGCATAATTTGTGGGAGTATATGGATGTTGTGAATCTTTTCATTGTCGAATCGTTGGATAATGAAAGACCACAAATTACTAGTCCATTGCTCCATAATGAAAGTACTGTCAATAAATAAATTGTTGACAACCACAAGAACCAGCTTATTAAGGTCTCTTAGAGATCGCGAGAAAGTTGTTCATTACGTTTCAGTGGTTTGTTTACTAGAATTCAATTTTGATGAAATTCGGTTTTTATGATTTATAAGCTATTACGAGTAATAATTTTGATTAATGAATTGATGCTCTGAGAGTTGAAATTAATGGTTAAACGTCAAGTTTGATATTTTGTTTAAATTGCTGGAAGGACACAGATCAGTTGTGTGTAAGTGAGTCTTTAAGACTTAGCACGACTGTGTTAGCAATCTTAAACAATATAAAACTATACTTGTAGCCAAAGATTTTTACTCATAATTGAGGCATTAATTCTAAATTAGTTTTTCTCTCGTGTCAAAGAAAGACTTATTCCAAAATTATCATTAGCATTATAAAGACAGGAAAGGTAGTCTACAAACTTAAGGGAACCAATGTATAATATTAAGCAAGCCTCCCAACAGTGGTATCTGGAAATTCAACAAAACCATAAATTTTCTCGGTTTTTGGCGAAATTACTGTAGATCCATGCATATATCTCAAGATCAGTGGGAGAAGTTTATACTCTTGGTTTGTATGTTAAGACATACTACTTTTGAGTAGTGATCATGGCTTTATGCACACCTCTATATTTTTCGAAATAAAGGATATCAATGAAGCTTACTATGCGATAGTCACATATCACGTGGATTACTTAAGCTCTCATATTAAGCATATATCTAAGAATTTAAGATAACAACATATTTAACAAATTTTGGTTTCATATCAGAGTGAAGATATAAATTTAATCTTCATTAAGTCTTAATTCTGAAATGGAGCATAAATCAAGTTGTTGATATGATAGTTTAAGCCGAATGAATGTAGGAACAAATTATGGCAAAGTTAGCAAGAACTTTGAGATACTAATTAATGTTGAATGATATCTTACAATTAGTTAGTCAACCCAATTAGAGTTGGTTGGGTTACTCAGACTTCAATTTTGTTTAGATGTGTGGAATTCATAAAGAAAGAATCCAATAATGCTACATCCGCGATTGAGTTTGAATATATATGACTGCGACACTTAGAGACTTAAGTTTGTCTCTACATAGCTGAAATTTACTGTCTTAGTTTCGCAGCATTATGCACGATACGAATACAAAAGGAACAAAACACATGAACCTTGAGTATTCATACGTGAATCAAGAAATTCAGAAACAAGGATTGTTCATTTATTGTTAAGCACACTTATTTTTGCAAATGCACTTATGGAACACTTACCTTTTAAGACCTCTTATGAAAAGATTGATATCTTAGGTCTGTGGGAGTAATTGATTATCAAATTCAGCTATTATGTGCTTAATTTTGGAACACTTGTTGAGCTCTTACTAATGTAACCTCTGAATTTATTTCTGTATCCATATTTAGTATACACTTATGTGAATGGATGAATGCTAACAGAAATCGTCTTTTTCGAAGACATCACTGGACCATTACGATACTCCTACTTAAGTCCTAGTTGAGTAAGTTATTTGTGTTGTGGTACATGGAAGGGAACATGTTGATAACAGGACAATATGTAACCGCTATGACTCGCATGAAAAGTTTGCTCGATCAAGGTATTATGATTGTAACCATTAAATTTTTGTTTAGCAATTATGCGCGCGCCTTATGTTTTCTACGATTAACCATTAGATAGATTATCTCATGGACCAGTGGGAGAATGTAAGATAATTTCCATTAGGTGGAATTATCTCATTGGGCCCATGTGATAACTATGGGCTAATCTGGATGTTGCTAAACTAACTGGGTTTGCTAAAGGAGTTAGTTCCCTATTATGCTCTTCCTTGATGGACGGTCGAGACCTAAAGCCCAATACTAAAACCCTAGGAACTTGGTCCTCTCTCTACCTATAAAAGGGAAACAGTAACCATCACTACTGCATCCAAGGATTACCAATTCATTATGCCTAAGGTGAAGAGAGAGATACCATAACCTCCACAAGGTATTACGGATGCTACCAGACGATCGGTGAAGTACAATGGAATAGCGTTACCAGGTATTCCGTATAACTACTACTCTTGCATATTTTATTGTGTGATTATCATGAAGTTCACGATCCTGATTAAAGTATCTATAAACTAATTCTTACAGAAAGGCCTGGCAAATAGTTTTCCGAAATTATTTTCAACTGTTTTTAAAATGACCCCTTTTTACTTGGTTTTCATTTTCATTTTAATTTTAAAAACATGTTTGGTACTAAGTAGAAAACTGTTTTTAAAAAGAGAATTACAGGAGCACCTTTCTTAGTCAGCTCAGGGCAGCCATTTCATAACATTTAAGAATTACCAGGGCAGGCAATTCTTTCTACTACAGGCACCACCATTTTCTTATAAAGCCTACAGCTTGGTCGAATCTACAACTTCAGTACTCGATCATTTTTGTCGCTGAACCAAGACTACTGCACACCTTTACTCACATTTTTGTCGCTGAACCAAGACTACTGCACACCTTTACTCACCGTCTGATGAGTCTATTACAAGGGTTCGAAGAGGATTGCGAAGACAAACAAGGACACATACTTGGGGTAACCATTTGGGGTTCAGTTCCTGTTCTTCATTCACATCAACACTTTCCATGACTGAACTAGGTTGTTCCAGTCATCATCCAGTTAGAAGTTTATAACTAAACAAGGGACTTAGGCTATGACTATGATGCGTTTTGGGTCTGTTCGTACAGCAAAATCAGGGAGGAAACTACACTTGCTGCCGGTTAACCATGGGTCTGAATGATGAGTTGGAAATGACCCAGAGTTGCATGAATGTTTTGTGAATATGGGTTCTGTTTGATTGTAAGATTTCAGGTAAGGAGATTTTTCAGGGGTTGGAAGTACACATCTAGCAGAACTCTGCCCACAATAGTTTATGACCGTCAGGTGTTCGATTAAACGGCTAACAGAAACTCTCTCGACTGCTTATGAGCTGCGGGAAACAGACAGCCGTTTCCGGCTGGATGAAATCATACATTCATTGTTCTTTTCATTCCTTCACCGCAGTCGAGAAGAGAAAGAAGGAAAAAAAAATGAGCAGAAAACGATAATTTATCGTTTTCAGTTTTTTGTTTTAAAAAACAGAAAACAAGCCGGAAAAGTTTTCAAAAGTAACTGTTTTCTGTTTTTTTGTTTTTAAAAATAGATAACTGTTTTTAAGACACCAACCAAACAGGCCCTAAACTTTTTTGTATGGTACACTTTAAACGCCCAATACCGGTATATATCCGGTATATGTTCTTGGTTGATGTAAACACCAACACAACTAATATGGTGTTAGCCGCACGGACATTAGGCTACACACACCACTCTACCACACAAGTTGCCAAATTGTAAGCTGTTGTTACACCAATCTACTCAAATGGCATATGTAAGCACATCAGTTTTTTTTTTTTGAGAAATTTGGTATTTGGGTCGTAGATTTTGGTATGTTGGTAGATTTTGGTCGTAAATTTGTCCAATTGTAAATTTGGGTCGTAAGACCGTTAGTCCACCCCGGGTCAAAGTCAAACCGTTAACAGAGTTAACGTCAGTCAACTAAAAATATTACACGTTTGCCACTCGGTTATCACACGTATCATGTGCCGTTACATTGAAAAAACGGTTCCGTTACATTGAAAAAACGGTACAGTTTTTTTTTTTAAAACAGATCCAATGGCTACTATCAAAATAGATCTGTGGCTGAGAGTTTTCAAAAAAAAAGATCTAATGACCACTGTTAAATGACATCTGTGGCAGAGAATAAGCCATACAACCCCAATCTATAACTACCATTGTTGTGCTACCATTTGCTACCGATCCTAGGTGGCAACTCTATATTATCTATTCCTAAATTCTCAACTAAAAGAAGCAAAAATACTTCATTACCCTTGCCAAACGACCCCATATCCAGCCTATCTTCTCTCTCTTAATTCGTCGTCTTCTCCAACTACTATCAGAAGCATGGAACTTTTTTTTCCTAAGGAATCTAACAAGTCCAATCCCATGAAAGTGTTACTGATTCTACTGCTAGGAACAAGCTTCCAGCATCAATTGTGCATAAACAAATCATCAATCCACGTCTATTATTCCAAAATTTGGCGGAGAAAATCAGAACCAGTTGCATACTCCACCGGTAAGCAGACGGTAAAACCAAACATTGTACATCAGCACAAGGATTAATAGCTACCAAAATTACTATAGCAACCCGTACAAAACGAAATATTCCACACAGCTAATAAAGTTCTAGATTATGACCATCATAAACATAAAGTTAGGTTGTGCGTTTGGGTCATGAATTCACTTCAGTTGCAATTCTGGTACTCAAAAGACAAACAGATTAGCGAGTGCAATGAAACTCATTTGGTTAAACTGCAAATTGTACACACAACCAAATTTGGATGCCTACAGTAGTACAATCAAATGGACAAGTTACGCTGTTAATCAAAGTCTAATAGAAAGTTAGGGGTCAGTACATATAACATTTTTGCACCAAAAAACCTCGAAAGAAACTAGCACCTAGGTAATTCCAACTTCAAAGCAATGGATTTTCGCCTATTTCTAGATATATTTCCATATCTAAATCTGAAAATTCAAATGCATTCTCTCGCACATAATTTTTTTCTGCAATAAATTGAATCTCAACATCAATTGTAGCGGTACCATGGTCTAGGGGTGAAAAACCGCCGGCCCAATCCGGCCCAACCGTTTTTTGCGGGTTGGGTGTCCAATCCGCCAAAAAATGGGCCGGACGTGGATGTTGTTTCTAAAAACCACTGAATATAGGGTCGGTTGCGGTTGGAGTGGTCAAAAGTCCATGGACACCCGCACCCACTAAAGTTAAGGTTATTTAGGACAATTTAATAAAAACTAAGGGATTATTAGATATACTATGTCAGTGATTAATCCATTTATTTGTCTTCATTCTTTGGATTGCAGACGCGTTGGAAGTGCTCAAGGATGAAGAAGAAGTAATCACTTTGAACTGATTTTTTTTTTGTGTGTGTGGTATATACGGCATATAGTACTAACATTAGGCTTTAGGCTTCGAAAACTTTTGCACATTTAGATTGGGCAGTTGTAAAACATGTTTTTGGAGATGTTGTTTATGTTTTATTGTCACTTTTTTGTATATGAAGTTGTGATGTTGTACAAGAATTTGGAATACCTTATTATATATGTTTGTAGGTTGTTTCGGCAGTTTACATGTGTTGCACAATGCTATCTTCTTATAATAAGTTTTAACTTTGTAAGAATCAGTGGATCATCCGCACCCAACCCGCGCATCCGCGCATCCATTGGATGCAAATCCGTCGGATGTTGGATTGGGTGCGGATGTGGAATCCAAAATCCGCCAAATATTGGGTGCGGCGCGGATGAGGCGAAAATCAGCCCAATCCGGTCCATGCACCCCTACCATGGTCAACCAGGAAGATAAAGAAGAAAGAAGAAAATCGAGGAAGAGGACAACAAGTAAACGGATGATGGGCCTTAATTTCGGATGACATGGCAATGAATTTAAGTGCCACCTAATGTTGGTAGTAGTGGTATCACAAAAGTGGTAGCCACAGTTAATTTTCGTAAGCCATAAGCCAATCACAATTCATATCTGGATAATTCAAACTGTTACATTCCTTATAGAAAGCACATCACAACCATTCATGTCCAACAATTAACAAAATCAAAACACAGAAAATTAACCAAAATAATCATTCAACTAGAGTTTGGACATTACACACAGCATTCTCTTAATGGTTGTAAAGACAAAACAGTGCAGTTTAGTAAAGCAAATGTTTACTAACTAGTTCACTTGTGCCAAACTAAACATAAAAGTTACATACCTAGTACCAATTTACTCTAGTTGTGGTTTGCTTGGCTCTTTTTGGTTGTGGTTGTTGACTGAATCCCAAAAGAGATGATATTCTACTTGTTGCGGCTCTTTGTGTGATTGTGGAGTTTTTAGATGATTGAGTCCCAACTGCTGGATCACCAAGTACTCTGCTCGTAGCCACTCCACCTCTTCCTCTTGCACTGGCAGCAGTAGCTCTACCCCTCCCTCTTGCACCAGTACCACCACCTCTCCCAGCACCATTAGCTCCACCCCTTCCTCTTGCACTGGCAGCAGTAACTCTACCCCTCCCTCTTGCACCAGTACCACCACCTCTCCCTGCACCATTAGCTTCACCTCTTCCTCTTGCAGTTGCAGTACTTACACTAGCATTGGTTCCACCACCTCTCCCTGCACCATTGGCTCCACCCCTCCCTATTGCACTTGCAGCAGTTTCTCCGCCTCTCCCTCTCCCTATGATATCCACTTCTTTTTCAGCATCAATAGGTACATCATTAGCATCATCACTATCATTTCCTGTGTAATATGAGCTCTCTTCATCAAGGTATTCTGTGTCAAGGTTCCTTACTCTTGGAACATAGTCTTCATCTTCATCACTAGCACCCTCATAGTACACACCATCCAAATGAAGTTGCTCATCTAAATCTTGCTCCCTTAAAGATGCTATATCTTGCTCCTCTTCTTCAAGAGCCTAATAATCCTCTAACTCAAGGCTTCTATCATCTTCTGAACAATACACAGCAACCCATTTTCCTTTGTTTATCTCAAAACTTTGAATTTCCTCTTCCTCGGAAGAGTACTCTGCCGTAAGAGTTCTAGTTACCTCTATGCCCCTGTTGTTCACCAACCTGTATACACACAATTGAAATACATTCAATACAACAAACAACACCAGCTACTATTTGTAAAACTCAATTGTAACAATTCTTTACTTGTACCACAAACAACTTTGAATGCTTTAAGTGGTCCAAAAGCTATATAAAAATCATGAAGAATCTTTTCTTTTTTGTAAACAGGGAACATACACACATGCTAGTATTTAAACAAGAAAATAACAGACATTTGCAAAATCAAATTTTTTTTGGGACAAAACAGGCAGGACCAAAACCATACCACCAAAACCCTAACATGAAATTACACTCAAAATTGGTGAAATTACATGGATTAGAAAGAAATTAAAAGAACCCAACGTTTTTATTGAACTTGTTAAGAAATCTTGTTGAAATCACGTTCAAATCACCTTGAAATCACATTCAAATCGAATACCCTAATTTTTCGGTAGAAACTCTCTCTGCCTCTCTCTCTGTCCGTCGATGAAATTTTTGACCGACAAAATAAGTGGCTGTAAAGCCTTATACCATATGTTACTGTAGTAAGACACGTGTGTCTAATCTACCCATTCATCAGATTTACCATCAAACCAGATGATGGCTTTTCAGCCGTTCATCAAAAACACATCTCTCACCGTCCATTTAAAACCATTTTCAACCATTCATTTGAATCATAAAAAACAAAAAAAAAATTATATATATATATGACGGAATGGCAAACGTGTAATATATGAGTTTAACGGAGTGGCAAAATCGTAATTAAGATGTTAACGGTTTGACTTTGACCCAGGGTGGACTAACGGTCTTACGACCCAAATTTACAATTGGACAAATTTACGACCCAAATCTACCAACATACCAAAATCTTCGACCCAAATACCAAATTTCTCTTTTTTTTTTTTTTTTTTGATAGAGAAAAAATTAGAGTGAGATCAAGTGATTAACTGCTTTAAATGCTGACTCTGAGTGTTAAGAATACAGAGTTGAGTTACTGTCCCTGACATAGAAATAGCTTGTGTACATACATTACATACATGCAAACTTTGAGGAATGCCAAACTGGTGAGCCATATGCTTTTGTATGTCCATGTTTAATCACTATATATGAACCAGTTTCATGAATCCCATGGACCTTCTTGTCAGTAGACAACTCTGGCTGCAACTGTCTTTAGAAACTAATAATCCAGTTAGGTTGTTGCAAAAATGAAGAGGACAATTAGCATTCATGAAACCTTATCTTTTTTTGTGCGCGCGACTGATAGTAGAGGCCAATGGAAAATCAAAAATCACATAGAGATCAAACATTGTCATTTATAAGATACGTAACGACATCTGACTGTTTCGACTGGATTTTCATCCATGGAATAAAGAGCAAAAGGTGCCCATCAGTATGTAACATAACCTGAATTATGTATATGAGTAAAAGATGCCCATCAATTCTCTGAACTCAAACTATTCAAATAAAAGAAATCATAGATAACATACGGACTCTCATGTGTCTGATAACGAAACGAGCAAATGCATCATGTTCAAGTAATGCAGGCCTACAATAGCAACGATTAGATATCCTAACCAGTCCTAAAACAATATTTTAACCTTAACGACAAAATATAAAAAAACATAAAAGATCTATTACTACTACTACCATGATATCTGTCTGAAGACGAGCCACGAGCCCAAACATGGCGTAAACATGCTTCTCGCTCGCTGCTACGTCTGAAATGGTGAAAGGCTTTCCACAGAAGTTGAATACATATAAGGATGATGGGCTGCTCAATAACTCTAAACTCTCTCTCTCTCTTTCTATTAAAAAAAAAATTGAGCAGGTAAAGAACAGCAAGCAGCAGTGGAGTACTACACATATTGATGAAGATTTATTAGGTCAGGAGATATTGAGCAGACCGGTTAAATCCCTAATGAGATTTACACCACTTAAATCTCATTAGGGATTTAACTGGTCGCCTGCTCAATATCTCATGATGATGAAGTAGTAATTCTTCGTTAATATGTGTTAGAGCAAGCACTATGGTTCTCTTTTAATAGAGAATTCTCTATTGAATAGAGAAATGCAACTACTATGGTGTAAAATTTCTCTATTGAATAGACATAGAGATGGACTTCTCTATTGCCTGCTACCAATCCGTAGCAGGCAATAGCAATAGAGATGCGAGGCGGAAATCCAATTCCCGCAGAAAACTTTTTACGGAAACTCGATTTCCGCCCAAAAGTCCTGCGGGAATTGGATTTCCGTCCCATAAATAATACCGTTTGACCTTTTTTTCCTTACACCCCCACTACACCTCAACATCTAACCATCCGTCTTTCTATTTTTTCATGACCGTCAGATCCCCAACGACTCTTTTTTCAAAATTCAAAAATACTATCCGTTGGGATCTCTTCTATATAAGAAAATTCATCCTCTTTGACAAATCCACCCCAATCAATCTTGTTTCTATTGATTCCTTCTTTCTCCCTTTAAATTTTCAAATTTTTTTCATCACCAAATCAAAATGGCGACCAATTACACCAAGTTAGAAGATCTAGCAATTACTTACTCTTTCATTCGTAGCCGATGAATGGTATGGTGGGAGAAGTGGAACCTTGGCAACCGGCGTTTTGGATTCGTGTTTTTGATGTGTTCGTGAGAGTTACAAACAATCCAAATGGTCGAGATAAAAATGGAATTAGAAGTCGATGGAACCGCATTAGTGGAGACATCTCCGAGTTTTGTCGAATTATGAGAGTTATGTACCAAACAAATACAAATGCGTCACATGAAGAATTGGTCAGAAGATCTATGTCTCGATATTATCAGCTCAATAACCGGGCATTCGTGTTTGGTGAATGTTATGAAAGATTGAGGATTTACAATGATGTGTTATGAAATGTTAAGAGCAACGTGATGGAATCTATTTGGCAAGATATTAGTAGTTTTTTTTTTCATCTTTGCAATGTAGTTGTAATCGCAAGTTTATCTAGTCATGTACCAATCATGTTAGCAAAATAAAAAGTACCGATATTAATTCCAAGTTTCAAGTTAGCAAATAATAAGTTTTCAATAGATTAAAACTAAACTAAAATTGGCGAGCATTCGGGTTGTTGAGCAATCCAGTGAACGTTCATACTCCCTTAGCCTCAGCCTCAGCCATGTCCCAGTCAGCATTATTAGTAGTAGTAGTAGTACTCTGTGGCCATGTTTTCACAAATTGCTCAATTTGTTGCACAAATTGCTCAATCCGATATTGAGATAAAGGAAATTGTTGGTAATCATGCGATGACTGAGAAGTCGTAGGTGCTTCTTGGGGTCGATAAAAATCTCCGGGTGGAGTTTCCCTAATAAAACTACTGGTACTTGCACTCTCATAGAACGGATAATAAGCTTACCCAGGACCAATGTAAGCTAGCTCCCGACGAACTGAACTATAGCTAGAAGATGCATCCATTTGATGGTGGAGGTCCGCTGTATAGTCATACATATAACTGTTCAGTGCAGCATTCTTGTCGGCGAGAAACTGGCTATACTTGCACCATTGTTCCTGTTTCATGATTTGTATTATAGCATTTTGATATGAATATAAACAAAATATCGCAATTCAAATATAAAATACTATTATATTTATACTTACCGCTATACCAACAGTCGGATCAAATGTGTGTACCTCCTTCATGTATTCCTCGCCTAACATTCTCTTAATTGCTCTACCATCATTGCCACAAATGACAGCATAAGGCGGCTCCTGGTATGGAAACTGCGGATGGGGAGTTGAAATATACTCTGGAACATATGTCGATTGAGTAAGGCTCGGTTGATCGCGAATTGGAGGTTCCACACGCGCAACATAGAAATTCCCAGCATGCACAACTGTGGGCAAATAAGGTCCAACATAATGGCTTTTCCACCATGCATAAAACCCATCTTCTGTGGTTTCGCAGTAGTGCATAATATTGTGTCCACCACCCACATAATTTCCCATTTCTTCTGAGGTACCACACAATTTTGGCGGTGGATCAATGGGAATTACTACTTTTCCCTGAGTCTGACGAAGACATCGTTCCCCTAGCTACAAGAAGTATTCTCGGTCTATCGGATCATAAAACGAACAACGTTGAATGGACAACCTTCTAGCATTTGCAACATCTCCAATCCCATAGTAGCTACTACGATTCCACGGCATCCATGTGATACCAATTTGATCGAGAGAATCCAATTGGTTCCGAGCCAATACCAAAGAGTGAGTACCGGTATTTCTTTGTGTACCTTTTCCCTTCTTCATATGTCCCTTGTCACATAATTTTGCAGCAGGGAAGAAATCAGGATTACCTTGACCCTCGTCTGTATTTGGCTTCAATAAAGGTATATACGACCAAAACCAAGGCTACAAAAAACACGAAGAAAAAAATATCAATGATAAGAACCGTTCAAGTTTGTTGTTGTATAAACGGGAAAGGTTTACGTACCAATAAAATGTACCAGAAGCATTCCAATTCGCCGGACTTCTTGTGTGTGACCGCATTATCCAATGCGGAATACAACCTTCCCATTATTGCTTGACCCCAATCGTAAGTGTTTACCTTTTCCAAATCAACCAGTAATCTAAGCCAACTTAACGGAGTAACATCGTTCTTGTTTGGAAACAAAACATTGCCGATCACCCACATAAGAAACATACGAGCAACGTTCTCCACATCAGAAACTTCCCATTGTTCTAATGGGGTCTTTTTCCATGTCCCAATGTATTTTCTGATCAGACTCAACTTAATCCCAGATTTTTTTGTTAACACATTCCTAACATAGTCTCTAGTTTCATCATTAACCACATAGTATCCTTGTCGATTAACCGGCGAACCTTTTTGTTGTTCTTCTTCCACGGTGTTATCTCTATCTTTTTTAGATGGTGGTTTTACCCACGGAAGTGGAAAATCTGTGTAGAAATGGCCAAATGCTGCCCAATCCTCCTAATTGAAATCGATCAAATCAATAAGTGTACCACTTCCAACAGCTATACATGTAAGCATAGTAAAATCCAAAGGAGTGAACCCAATTTCAAATCTAGGAGCATGAAAGGTATGCGTGGTGTGCCACCATCTCTCAGTAATGGCACTTACCAATCTATTATCAGCATTCCCTGGATAATCTACTTGAAATGTCTTGTCAAATCCACAATTATCGACGAGTCTCTTACAATCCGGATGTCGACTTACAATTTTGTATAGTTCAGGAAGACTAGCGGCGCTACCTCGGGTATTGATTTGACCCTCGTCTGCTACCGGAGGAAGTTTTCTAACATGGCTATGACAGTTCTTCGACGATACGATTGTAGTTGCTTGTATGGTAGGGATCATTTTGAACAACAATTCAATCCTACAATGCATAAGAGCAACATCAAATGCAATACAATCAACAATTGATGATCAAATGTAATACAAACAACAATCGGATAGGTCCATCAAATTACAAATGCATAAGAATTCCATCCTAAATCATCAAATTTCAAGCAATTTCAAACCATTTCAACATTTCAAGCAAATTTAACCTAAATCAATAACAATCACCAAAGGGTTTCATGAAATTATGGTATATGTACGTTAGAAGAACATCAAATAGTTGTTTTGGTTGCATTTAATCATTCAAATACATTGAAAATCATGATCAAAGAAAAAAAACCCAATTTGGAAACCTAGAATAAATAACTCACCTTTATCAAAATTTCTTGATGAAAACTGAAATTGATTGTTTGTATATAACATTCCTTGATTAGTGAACGCACCCTTTTGATTTGGTTGGTAAATTTGGACTCCAAATTGATGAAAATTAAAATTTTGTGGGAGAAGAAGAAGAGAAAACGAGGAAGAAGAAAAGAAAAGAAACTGAAATGAGCATCAGGTCGCAGGGTTTTCTGTATAGAAACCTATTCTTT